>MVJL01000635.1:0-28271 GCA_002156465.1 Macrocentrus cingulum | reverse complement strand
TATTTTTTTTTTTTTTTTTTTTTTTTTTTTAGCAGACGATTTCATTGTTTATAACAATCGCGAGTTGCATTTACTTGTCCACTGCACTTTGCATCTAGGAACTCGGTATGTAACATCGAGTTACATGTGTTTAATACCATAAATTATGTAATTCACACCCAAAAGCATGCAATCAACCCCTAAAAATAGAGGGTTAACGTTTTTTTTTTATTTGGGACAATCTCATTGTTCATAACAAATTTCAAATTGCAATTATACTTCATTATATTGTACATAATTAAACTCAGTATTAGAAGACATTAAGTTACATATGTTCAACACTCCAAATAATATAATTAACACTGAAAAGTACGCAACCAACTCTAAATATAGACAATCATAAGTATTATAATTAAAGAACTGTAAAAATGACTCGAGGTTTCTGAGTTTCATACGAGTTGTTCGACGTTCTATATCAAATATTAAAATTTTTTAGCAGTTTTATATCTAATTTTATGTATTTTGCATTAAAAAAACCAAGTTCTGTAGTTAGTTAAAAATGGACTATTTAATGTTGGTCGTGTTCTACCGAATTTTTAGGTGTAAAACTCGTGATATTAGTTATCTAATAGCGAATTTCTTGGTAAAAAACTGGATTAATTAGTATAGAACTCGTGATATTGATTGTTAAATAACAATCAATTACCAATTATTCCGTAAAAAACTGAATTTTTGGTGTAAAATTTCGAACGGCTTATTTTTAGATATGGGGGCAACGCCGAAACGGTACGGAATTCTGGGATCTCAATTCAGTCTGCGAGTTGTCAATAACAATAAAATCGTCACCTAAAAAAAAATAACACTCAATGTTTAGGGAATGATTGCGTGCTTGTCAATATAAATTACAATACTTGTACTGTTAAACACATGTAACTTGATATCTTGATATCTAATACCGAGTTCATTGATATAAAATATAATAGATTATAAATACAGATTATAAATACCACTTGACATTTGTTATAGACAATAGAATCGTCTGCTAAAAAAAAAAAAAAAGTTAACCCCCTATTTTTAGGGGTTGGTTGCATGCTTTTAGATGTAAATTACGTAATTTTGAATGTTAAACACATGTAACTCGATGTAACATACCGAGTTAAAAAATGTGAAATATAATGAATTGAAAATTTTAAATGCATAAATGCAACTCGGGATTTGTTGTAAACAATGAGATCGTCTCCTAAAAAAAAAAAAAAAAAAAAGTTAACCCCCTATTTTTAGGGGTTGGTTGGATAGTTTTAGATGTAACTTACACTTACATAATGTATTGTATTAAACATATGTAACTCGATGTAATATACCGAGTTCATTAAACTAAAAAAAAATCACTGGAGAAGTAATTAAAAAAAAATGGCAAATAAATTGGTAGGAAACACTTATGAAGAAGAAGAAGAAATGGATTCAATAATCTCTAAATTATCCTAACTTTCACTCCTACTGGCTAATTTCGTAATTAAAAAAATTTTTCTCCGCTACTTTATGTACTCCTATAGCATTATAAATTACCTATATCTAAAATTTCATATCTAAAATTTCACATTTTTACCTTTCAGATACAATATATTCAGAACCTAACATTTTTTGAAAGTATGCAGAGTATGGTGAGAGGTATTTCCATTTTTACTTACTTAAAATATTCACAAAAAAATAGCCCAACTCACCAGAATACGAGCGCGGAGCTTGTCGCTGAGCAGTGAGACGGCAAAATCCAGGATTTTCGTGGCGCAATTGGGAATATTAATGAAGTGCGTCTGCTTGTGTCTCATCGGAGTGCTGTTCTGAATGCATCTCAGCATATTGCGAATGTCTGTCAAGGACCAGGCGCTCACGTGACCCATCGTCAGCCCGGACTCGTCGTTCACGTGGGTGTACCCGCGGATTTGGTTCTCCTCCTCGTCCAGCAGGGCCTCAATCACAATACTGTGAGCCCGAGCCATCTGCGCGGACGTGTACTTGTACGGATCAAATCGTCCTACAAAAATTACCACCATGTATTACCACCAGAAAGTCTCTAAAAAAATTTATTACTCACCCGCACAGGACAGAATGACTTGTCGTCCCTGTTCATCGCGCTCCATCAGCGGCACGAGGTAGCCATTGTCGATTATCGCCGCAATATCCGGGTCGTCAATGTCCAGATTCTGAAACCAGTCGGGATACAGCTGTCTAATGGTCAAATAACGCTCGAGCATCTCTTCTGCCATGGGCACGCTGAATTTCTTGGTGCGCAGGAAACGCAAGAGAAATACGGCGTCAGTTCTGCATCGTTTGATGCTTGGATGCTTGAGTATCCATTCGCGAAATTGTTCTAAACACTGCTCACGTATATTCTCATTCTCTCTCAACTCCTGTCGAGCAATTTCTTGGATTTCCTCATTCAAATCACACTTGTACTCCATCTCATCGCCTGCTCCCATTCTGAAAAACATTTTTTTTTTACGTTAGCAAAATTGTTTTTTGATGCTAATGACGGGTCTAATGGTCAGTGTCAACTTTGAGCAATAGAATGACGCGATTGAGTGAGTTTGCACATTTTTTTTAACAGTTTAAAATATTCTTTTCACTCTCGAAAGCGGAAAAAATAGTTTCAAGGCAATATAGATATGGTAAATTAGTTGGGTGTGAACGCGGCTGATTGGGTCACATAGTCCCTTCGGGCTGTGATATAACTCGCAAGTTGATCAACTCGATAGAAAGTCGTGTCACCCGTGCGGATAGGACTCATCTAATGTTGCGTTAGATAATTATCATTAAATTTCGTTAGTGGAAAAAATAAATAAATAAATAAATCCGGGTTTTATGCAACTTTTGGGTATACACACGCGGACATTTGGCAATGAGCCGGGTGAAAAACGAAAGTGCACGACGAGATCGGCAAACGTAATCGATTCTTATGAACTTTCTATTTCACTTTCGTGAGCCTTTGCGCACGTCAAACCATTTTTTTTATTATACTCAATTATTTTTCGACAGTTTTTTTACACTGAGATTTTTTTACATGAAATATACCCACATGAAATGGCCGATGTTCACTCTCCGGTTACTCAGATTCAAGTAACGCGCGGTAAGCTAAGACGTTGGATCAATTTAAGAGTAGCGGGGACGCTCACTTTGAGAGCATTTTACCTCAGACGGCTTTTACTCAATTCCACTCGGCCCTGAACCCACCACACTACACTCTGTGTACACTCAATACCCCTTTAGAATTTTTTTTTCTATTACAAATGCATTGGGTAATAAAAAAAATCACATTCGTCAATGAATTTTAATTGATTTCATGTTGAAAAAATTTCTTCTCAGTGATTTCAAGCAATAAAAAAATTAATTTCCGTGTATTTTTGCTTTCTCCTCTCTCTCTCTCTATGATGGACAAAGTTTCATTGTATATCCTGTTTAATATCCAAAGAGAAATTCACAATTTCATGAACCGTGTATCATGATGGTGTATTATTAATTTTGATTTTAATTATAACGTTTTGTTGAAATTAGCGAAAATATATATCGGTAATTGTTGGTGAAAATCTTGGATGTAATATATATTCAAATTTTTATTTTTTTTTTCAGAGGGCTTATTAGCATGTGTACTTTGGCTTAAACCTGATAATTCTTTTTTTAGCATGTATGTGAATGTGTTGTGGACTGGTTCCGGGATGCTTCGGCTTACATCTCGAGCCGGTCGAGTGGTAACGGGACTCGTCGACTTCCTCATCGTATCCGAGAATGTATTTCAAATACCTCGTCGCAATTGATAAACAAGTTCAAAATAATCCCATGTAAATACCCCCTCTATCTCTCCGATAAATATTTTTATAATGCGAAAAAAAAATTTCTTTCATTCCGAAAGTTGCTTTCATTTTTACGATAGACCGAGCAATTGGGGAAAAGAGCGTTTCGCGAGACTTCATCAGATACTTTCGCTCGTGGGGGCGGCTGCATTGATATCTTCCGGAAGTTAATGAGAAAAAACAATGCCTTAAATGCTCTACTAGAGCATTTTTAATCGTTAAAAAAATTCGAATATCCCATGACACAATTTAGAAACTAAAAACAAAATTATTCTATTGATTATAATTGGACTTTTGACACTTACCCGTCGAATAGTAGTGATTAAGGTGCGTTTGAATTTGTGTGAGACGGCAGGTGTGTGCGCAGGTCTTCTCCTGGGCCTACCCTGCGCACGACTGAAAAGACCGCGAAGAAATCCTGGCGCAGATTGCGTTGATCCTCCGTGTCCATACGCCTGCGCACCGCAAGGCCTTCCTGTCCTATGCGCAGTAGATCCTCTTACTCGCCCCACCAGTACCTACTAAATTGTTCCCAATATTTTTTTTATTATCTTTAATAAATGATTTCTAAATAAAAAAAGGTCTCAGAGTCATCTGTAAGTCTGTGACAGAGTAGATTGACACATACCTGGTGATTAATGGTGGAAAATGATGCTTAGGTGTCATGGAAACTTGGATATAGCTTCTCAATTGCCGAATTAACGATCTCACATGCGTAAAAATCAACATAGCAATTATGGTCATTTAAACTTTCACTCATAAATGACGCGTGTACTTATATAAGGCATTTTTTTTTTTCGTTCTCAGCACTCTCTGTCTTCTCCGAAAATATTATTTTTCTGTGAATTCAATAAAATTGTAATTACGTGAACACAGCATGCAGACAGATTCAGAGAGGCATTGTTATCGTCTCTCTCACTCACTGTTTCTCAAACGATCGCACTTTCTCCGCTGACCTTAAAAATTGATACGTCAGCGAGAAAGAAAGTGCATCGCCCTCCATTTCTTGTCTCTTTGATGCCGAGTATAAGTTTTTGCATGATATTAAACGCGCTATAACGTATACACTTTGTATTCATTAACCTCCCACTTGAAATGATTTATTCACGTGGTTACCGCATATCTCTACACACACTTGATTCTACACACATTAAACAACTTTGTCATAGAAATAGTATTTTTTTCACTTGATTATTGATATTAATAGCGCTATATGATACAGGCCCGCAATAATTATTCGGTGATTAATGATTACATTGTAAAGGTTTATTTATATACAATTCGAAATGTACTCTCTCGGATAAAAAAAATTATAACTTTTGTCCGATAGGAAAAAAATAAAGTTTTTTTGATTTAAAATATTTCAGAAATTTTGTTTTGTTTATCCAAGTAAAATTGGCACATCAATTGTCCATTTTTATCAACGTTGCCAGCGGTGATCCGACGACAAAAAAAACATGTTTGTCTAGTATGACTAAATTTATAAATTTATTTAAAAATAAGGTCCAAAAATTTGAGTATCTTCAGCCATGTATTATAAATAATAAAAAAAAACTTCAGTAAAATTGTTTTTCCCCCTTGAAAACTATTTTTTTTCTTCCTTATTTTTAAATAATTTACCAAAATAGCCATTAACAAAATTTATTTACATCTTTCCCGTGATGGTATTTTTCAAGTCATTTCATTTGTTATAATTTATTTACAGCTGTAGGATCACTGTGGCAAGATTTTTTTTATTCCCCCCTTCCCTACGTACCGACGACAAATTTCACGATATGGCGAATATTTTTCCTTCTCATCATAATAATACACTATTTCCTCAAGAATTGCGGATAAAAAATTCCAAAATATCATATAGTGATTTTTTTGTTGTTTTTTTTTTTGTTTAGTTGGCCTTAAATAAATATTTTATTTAAATAAAATATATTTTTAGGGCCTTAAAAAAATATCTTTCGAGCATTTTTTTCTGTTTTTGACTTGGAATCATCTGAGAATGACGTTATCAAACGTCAGATCCCTGCTGTCACGTTGGCTAGATTTTTTAAATGGATTCCAAGGAATTCGTCGAGCCACATGAGCAGTAGTGACTGATCCAGCAGGACTCGGTTGACCAGAGGACACGCCAGAGGAACTGCTGGCTGAGACACTGCCTTTATCATGATGACTAGCCTTTACGGGTTTCTAAAATAAAATTAAAAACAATTTTTTACCCTTACCTAATCATATTTCACAGCTTTCACCATTGAATTTTTACCTTCAGATAGTTCCTATCCATGGGCGTGACGAGTTTCAGACTTATCGCGTCTCCACACTGCTTGATCAAGCGCACAACTTGTTCGTGGGAGGCCCATTTAACATCTTTATCGTCAATACTAACGATAAAATCGCCCTCCTTCATACCGCCAAGCTGTAAACAAATATTTACATTTTATTTGCACCAAAAAATTCCACAAAACAAACAACTGATGACTCACGTCAGCCAGAGAATTATGATCAACAGCCGCAATAATAACTGGAGCATCGCCCCGAACGCTGAAACCAAAGCCCTCACCACTCGGGCCGCGCTGCAGTTGAATTAATCGCGGGGCAGTCCAGTGTCGCTTGGCAGAAAAAATTGCCACTGGACCCAGTGAGCGAAATAAATCCTCCACCCCGTGCTGACCAAAGTCCGGATGCGTGAGACTCAATTGGAACTTGGTTCCAGCTGAAAACAAAAATTGTTACAATAAACTATTCGATCCACCGCGGGATTTCCAATTAAAAAATTCCTTACCAATGATATTGGGCGGATCGAGCAGCTCCCGAAAGTCGTCCTCGTCGCCAGCGGCATTGTAGTCTTTCAGCGTGGACTCCTGAGCCTTCTTCAGAAGCTTCGAGAGCGTCTGCTTGCCTTTGAGCTCGCGACACATGCGCTGCAGGCGCTGACTCTCCTCGTGCAGAACGAGAGCCTCACGTAGGTGCGCCTTCCCTACGAAGAAATCACGGAAAAACATTATAAAAAAGATTCTCCCACACTCGAGTTGACCAAAGACTGGTAAAACAGGAGCCTACCCAGAGCCTTGCGCTCGGTATCGTCCTTGGGAACGGTATTATCCATCTGCGTCTTGCCGTCACTCTCCTGAATGTGCTCTAGAGTGAGTTTGGTCTCGGTCCGAATGTCGGCGATGGGTCCACTGAGCAATCCCGCCGCGCAGTGGCGATGGGACAGTGCCAGATGATGTTCGCGCTTCACCAGCACTAGCGAGACCCAGGATTCCGGCACGTAGTCGCGCACGGGCTCGCGAGATATCATGCCGTGCACGTCGTTGTAAACTGTCGCGACCTGAGGAGAATTGCGCATTGAAAAGCGTGTTAATCAGCGGGTAAAAGTGCGGTAATTCAGGCTCACCTGAGCGGCCTCTTGGGCCAGGTCGAGACAGATGTCGATATCGCGCCCATCTCTCGACTGCAACTCGAGTTTTTCAAAGAGACACTCGCGCGCCTGGGCCAGCATCAATTGCACCAGCATGTCCAGCATATCTGGGCCAAGATCCATGCTCGGGGCATTGGTAAAATTCTCGTGAATGTATCGAAAGGTACCGGCAGCTCGGAGGAACGCGTCTACCGCTTGATCCAGTCCTTTGGCACTGCGCCTGTCCTGTTTGGCGGCCAACTGCGTGTACAGGGCTCCCGCATTGAATAAAATCGAGGCCTTCTCAAATGCAACTGTTCTTTGGCAGCTGGGAACCCCGGTTAACGAGTCAAACCACTCGAAGTAGATGCCGAGGCTCCGGTCGGGTGGGAAAAAACGTCTTTCGATGAAGTAGAGCTGATTGTAGTAGCGTAACAGCAGTGCGATGCCTGCCGCGTCTCGCGTGGGAGTTCGTGTGGCCTGAAATTCGAGTTGCAAGTTAGTTAATTATGTAAGATTATTTTTTTTTTATTGTTTATACCTGCCGGGTCTCCATGAGGTCCACAATAGCTTCCTCGTAGTGCTCGCCATCTTCGCTGTAGTGCTCGAGAATGAAATCCTGAAATTTAAGAGAGATTTGTGAATTGTAGTTGGATACCCTGGTTACTACTTGATTGTGTTTGATCGATAACTTCAAGATTTAACCTCAAATGTCAACGCTTTTGTTCATGGTATAATGGTGAGAATTACTTTGGAGCTTATTCGCAAACGATCTGAACACAATGACGGGGAAATATCAACGCTTGAGGAAATATCTCTGCATCAGGAAAATATTGAGAAAATTGAGTTATTGGGTGAAGTTTGTAGAAGCTTGAAAATTCTTTTGATGCAGAATAATTTGATTGGCAGAATTGAGAATCTGAATAAATTAAAGTGTCTTGAGTACTTGAATCTTGCTTTAAATAATATTGAAGTTATTGAGAATCTGGAGGGACTTGAGAGCTTGAAGAAATTGGATTTAACTGTCAATTTTATTGGAGATTTACGGAGCGTTCATAAGCTAAGGTACTTTACGTACAATGAGTTTAAATAGACTTTTCATTTTAATCATAGTTTTCAAAGTAACTTTTCTTTCATAAAAATTTTTAAGTTCTAAAACAACTAATTTTATATACATATAATTAAACTAGATCATGTAAGACGTTATTAAATTAGGTAAGTGTGTGCTTGAGAGAGGTGAAAGAACTCTGGGAATTATTTTGAATTCTAATTGTATTATGTTCTCTATGTTGACACGAGTGTAATTAAATTATCGGTATACTTATATTCAAGAAATTATGTCAGAAATATAATAGTACTGCTAGACAACCCTTGAGTAATACTATTAAGATCGTAAATTGAAATCAAAAATTTTTTTAATTTTATGAGGAATTTTTTTTTGATTATTCAATAAATTGCGTTCACCATTTTGTTGTAAAAAAGTTTATTTAAAGTTTTTAGAGTTGAATTAGGTTTAACAATCAAATTCGTGATATTTGGTGAAGATAAAAAAAAAATTTTTTTTCGGTGAAATTTTGGAAAGGGGTCGTACCCCTTGGAAATCTCATATTTTTCGTAATTTTTTTAGTTTTTCACTTATAACTCAGTAAACAAGGCAGATAGCGGAAAATGTTATAAGAGTAATATAATTCAGGGTTCAATTATCTACAAAAAATGTCAAATAAAGTTTTTTGTATCTCTCTTAGTTTTCGAGATATTACCGATTTTTGAAAATTCATATTTTTCAAAATATCTCGAAAACAAAGCAAAAAAACAAAAAATTTTATTCTTCATTTTTTGTAGGAAATTGAATCATCAATCATTTATCTTGAATGACATTTTTCAATATCTCAATTAGTTACCGAGTTATCGGCAAAAAACTAAAAAAATCACAAAAACGACGAGATATCCAGGCAGGAAAAGCACCTCCAAAATTGTCACTTGAAAAAAATTTTTTTTTCTTTATTAAATATTCCGAAACTTATTATTAAAATTAATTCAACCCAAAAACATAAAATAACTGTTTACTATGACCTGTTAATGCCTTTTTTACTTAGTGACTTAAAATATTTCATCAATAAATATAATCGAGGCAGTTTGCCTAGAGTCATAAAAATTCCTGTTAAAATTACGAAAAAATTAAACGGAATTAGCCTAGAGCAATGCATTAAAACTGCCAATCCGTGAATAGATAACTTGATGATCTTATAAAATACATTTCACCAGGCAACAACCTTAAATAACACTCTAGATCATACTTAGCATACAATTATCCTCATAAATCACGTATATTTCAGATACAACGAGCACTTGGAGCAGCTTTTTCTAACTGGAAACCCATGCACGGATTATACCGGCTACCGCGACTACGTGATAGCGTCGCTGCCGCAATTAAAAAGCCTCGATTCAACAGAAATTACAAGATCCGAGCGTATCACGTCACTCCAACGTCACGCAGAGGTCGAGGGAGACGTAATCCGGAGTCACAGGATGTACGCGAAAATGAGAAGCAAGCAAATTCGCAACTATGAACAATCTGAGCAAAACATTTCCGACAACGACGACGACGACGAGGACGATGACGCAAACACAAAGTTTTGGAGCAGTTTGAGTCATCACACACCCGAGGATCGAATTGCCATAGCTAAAAGGACCTTGAAGGCCGCTGAGAAGCGCAATAAAACTGAAAAAAACAAAAACGAGCGCCCGTATATCCCAAAATTCTTCAGTCCTGAAGGTCGACCATACAATATTAATCAACCTAAGCTACAATTTGTGCTGAATGACGACAGCAAAGATAGCATAACTCTCGAGGTGTCGATTTACAGGTTTGTTTTGGCATTTTTTTCATGTTTTTCAATGAGAAAAAATTTTTATTTCCTCGCAGATACCTAGATACGTCACTCGTGGACGTGGATGTGCAGCCGAATTACGTTCGGGTGACGGTAAAAGGGAAGATTCTGCAATTAACACTGCCATGCCAAGTGCAAACAGACTCTAGCCTTGCCAATAGAAACAGTGTGACTGGGAAACTTCTGGTTACTATGCCACGTTTGAATCCACTGGACGTCATAAAACCTCGAGTTCACTCGAGCAGCAAGGACGTCCCGAACAAATGTAACGTATCGAAGGTCGTGAGAAGTGGCGCTGTGTCGAGTACACGAGAATTATTAGAAATAGGACCACCACGTGATAATTTGGATTTTTTAAAAATTTATAAAGACCCAAAAAACCCGGGGAAAATTGTTAAAAAAAATTCTTGTGCATTTGAGGATAATTCTGAAGTACCTCCACTTGAGTGAGGCAGATTAGAGTATATATAGTGCTGGATGTTTTTACTTGGGGCGCGGTTTCATGCTTTCAACAAAGGGCGGTAAAAACGTACCTTAAAGGGATCCTGGAAGTCAATGTCCTTGGTTTCCTTGAGACCCAGCGGAATCATCGGCATAACGGGTTCCAGACTGTAAAACAAGAGGCAAAACGTTTATTATATTGATAGGTATAAAAAAAAAATAAATAAAAAAATAAATAAAAAGTAAAAGAGCCAAACATACACAGTTTTGTCGTGTTTTTTCTTCCCTGTGACCGAAAATAACCGCGACCGACTTACCGGCGTTTAGTGTGCATTTATACGACCGATAAATCATTGTTCAGCTTCTCTCACTACCTGAAGAGTGTGCTTTGCCTTCCCGTTACAAAATATACGAGCGTATTTTGCGTGATGGAGGAAAAAAAAGAGAATTCACACGACAAAACTGCGCGATGCAAAGATCCGTTAATAATCTACTGGATAAAATAAAATTAAAAAATATATTGTAGGATATAATAAAATAAAAAAAAAATTGAATATCCTGATTTTGCGCGAGCTTGTGATATATAATTGCATCCGCTATTGCGATTGTTTGATAAAACCACAGCCCAGTTAACGCCTACCATGATGAGATCTACTTCTCCGAGCGTTTCGAGATTACTTAAAAAATGAATAATAAGTAGAAAGAAAAAAAAAAGAGAAAAATGAAGCACGTGTGCGATGCATAGTAGGGCACGCGAGTAACTACAGCGTAAAATTCATCTACTGGAGTATGCATAGTAATGTAGTAGGCGGACACTGACCCAGGAACCGAAGCATGGCGGATGGACCGGCAAACAGAGTCGAAGAAGCAGTAGAAGGGCAGAGGAAGTGGAGGAAATTACGTTGAGAGAATGTTCTCGCCTTTGTGCCTACATGCGGTGGTGGCGGATAGGAGCAGAGCTACTCTCTCGCCGCAGAATGCATGTGGATAACTAGTGTGTATATGCGCGCCAGATCTCTTACGCTGACCAAAAGTGTTGGGGAATTTGAAAAGCTATTCAACAACCGCAACGACCAAGTGATTTTCCCTCCACAAAAGTTCAAAGCCGGTTCACTCGCCGTGTAGGTACATCCAAGCTAATTTTCGACTTTTTTTTTGCGCTCTGAAAAATTTCCCATCTCGCGAGATATGACTGCGACCTCATCTTGCATAGTTTTATTCTTTATATCGGCGGACTGGTCCCTCTAAGTTGTGTGGAAATGTTTCTTCTTTTTTTTTCACGCATTTCGACAGGATTTTTTTAAGTTGATGTAACGGTGTCACGCCGTGAGGCACAAGAGATTGGATGAGATTGAGACTTTAAAATATTTCTTACCCGTCAACATTTTGGTAGAGCTCTACTGAGCTATTCAATTCGGCCAACTGTTCTTTTAGTAGTTGCAGATTTGAGTTGACAAAACTCAACTCCAGCGCCACTGTTTCCTTCAACTTTCTGTTGGTTGTTGCTCTGAAATTTTTTTTAGTATTAATTTAATATCTTGTAAAACTGTATAAATATTGTTTAAAATTTTCCCGCTTCCAACTAATCTAAATTTAAAAAACGGAATTTTAAATGTGTGTTCCATTAAAAAATCTCGCGATTTTCGCTTGAAAATTCACGATTTCTGATCGAATTCACAGGTTTTGCAGTAAAAAATTTCGGTATTTTATATATCGAGTTACATGTGTTTTAAACCAAAAATCATGTAATTTGATGTTCACTCGATTTTTATTGCATGTTTTTTGGTGTAAACCACGAGATTATCGATATAACACATAAAATTTGATGTAAGTATATTGAAGACGATGTAGCATAAATGTTCTAGATATATTGAGTCGCGCGATGTTTTCTGATATACCTAAAAGCGACACATTTCTCGGCGCGCAAAACACCCTATGTTTTGGTGCTAATTGCATGCTTTTATTAAATTGTGGATTAAAACATGAAATTTTAAAATTTTATGGAATAGAAAAAAAAGTTTACTTACTTGAAGAGATTTTCCGCACCGGCACGAAGCCTCAACTCCTTGTTGATCTCCTGATTGAGCTTGCTACGCTTGTTCTGCAGCTTGCCTCGACATGTTGCAACTCTGGGGTCCGAGCCCTGCGACAGAGAAATGGTACTACAATTAGTATACATATATATGCACCAGCAAATTGGCTGATTCGCGTCACATTGATTCCACAGGTATATATTTCATATTTAAATATATAATACCGTTGGCGGTAATTTCATAGAGACGTGCTCGTGATCACAAATCAGATGTATATCTTCCATGGCTGATTGTGGCTAATGTGTAAGGCTTATAGCCATAATATTAACGGTAGTGGAAACTCGCGCGGTGAACAGTCATTTACTGGCTTATTAACTCTCAGTACGTGACAAATGGTTCGAATCGAAAGTTTGCAACATTTCAAAATTAAATTAGATTTTTGAAAGGTAATTATTCAACTGTTGACCATTCAGGTGGATTATTTTTCTAATTTTCTTTTCTTTTTTTTCTATTTCATAACTTGATTTTCCGCTTGACATATTTAGGCTAGTATTCCGGGTTAAAAAATAAAACACGCGGACTTTGCCAAGCGATTGAATAACACAACTGTACACATTCATTCGGCTTGAAGGCTCGTTGAACGTTTAGACACTTCCTTGCAGAGTCAAGCAGGTATATAAGTATGTCTTCCACCTATATAATGACTCGACGCGAGTAGCTGACGACCGATTACACTCCTTCAAGCTCTCTCGGAAGTGAAACACGAAAAAGAAAAAAATCTAAAATATCTCATCGCCAAGTGGGTTTTTGTATCACCAGGTTGATTTTTCCTACATATTATCCAATCAACTACAATTATAATGGCCTCAAACAATCATCATATAAAAGATACAGAACTATCTTAAAATGATAATCAACAACGAGAAAAAAAACAACAAACCATTTCACAATAAAAACAGTATCTATGACAAATCCAGGTACACATGTGCAGCTGCATGACATAAAAGTGAAGGGGAACATGTGTTAAAATGTCGTGAAAACCCGTTTCCACCAGAAATTATCATTATCAATAATTAACTAATAGTTATGGTATGATTTTGTTTAAAAAAATTCCGATGATGAAATTTTCGAGCAATGTCCCGAGGTATTTCTTACCCCGAAGCGTCTCCTGCAGGACGTATCCACCACGCTATCCTCTGTCTTATTATCCTTTCTCGTCTTGTTTTCTTCAACACGGTTTTTGTTTTCACTGTCCACTACAATCTCATGCTCGACGCCGGTCGTTACAGCTTGCAGCGCCGCCGTTACAGTCGCGTGATTCTTCGGCGGTGGCGAGTGATGTACCCACTTCAACATGGCCCTTCACCACATGTAATTATTATTCTCATCTCACAATTAACTATACATCTAAATAAAAACAAAAAAAAAAGTTTCCAGCACTTTCTCCGTCAATTCACATTTTTCCCGGCCGATATTTCCGGCATCAACGCTTCGACAATCATCGACTGATGTTTAAAATCAGATAAGCAACTTGCATGAGCTGTCAAAACAAAAATTCACAAACGTGCTCGCGACCTTGATAAAAAACGATTTCATTGCTTTATCAATGATTTTCTTCGTTTTTAATTAAATACAGAAGCACAGACCTTGGAATTGACAGTCAGCTGCTTTTATTTACCGCTGTAACTCACGTTTGCGATATAAATATCGATTACGTCGTTGAAAGTCGTGAACAAAACGTTTGTTTTAACGGATGGTCCTATGTATCGCTACGCTTTCTACGCGCATAGCAGGAAACCGTGCCTTATTGCCCAGGATTAAATCATTCCTGTGTCATTTCCCACCTCCACCAACTGCACACAGGCCCAAGTTACAATGATGTTGATATCCGCGTCGATTTCACGCCCATTTTGACTTTTACGAGGTCTGCAATGCAACTCACTCGCTACAATGGCTGAGAAAATGCCAACTGCAAAGAAACTCTACTATACCGATAATATACATAGTATCCAAACAATTGGCTATAGACAACCGGTAAAATGGCCCAAGGCACTTGAAATCACGTAAAATTGACCAGGTAGATAAGATTACTGTTTATCGACTATAACTGTTCCATGTCCTGATATAAACACTCCTTTCTTCTAACAACTACAATGTCCTACAGTTTGACAGCTGCGCGATGGACTTCCGGTGGCGGGAAATGGTAGCCAACTGACCCATTGTCTGAGTGAAAAATTCGCCAAGTTTTCTTCTTTAAACTGATAAACAGTAAAACTGTACGCGTGATATTGCGATATTGAACGGGCACAATGATCCGTCAGGC
The DNA here is from genome assembly GCA_002156465.1 of Macrocentrus cingulum. Taxonomy (NCBI): domain Eukaryota; kingdom Metazoa; phylum Arthropoda; class Insecta; order Hymenoptera; family Braconidae; genus Macrocentrus; species Macrocentrus cingulum. Next base: position 13,368 of record MVJL01000635.1, on the reverse strand, counting down.
ACTGGACCACGATGGTAACTGACTTGCTGTTGGTGGCGGTCAGCACGCGGGGTCCCTCTGTGTATACAGTACGCAAGAGGCCCGTTGTTCGCCGGGTGAAAGGAGAGAGAAGTAAGAGAAGAAGACAACTCTAGCTTGCACACGATCGCATCTTCGATTGGAAAAATGGCCTAACTGCATTGTTGTAAAGCATCCTTCTATGCTTATTACTTGGGCATTAGATACACTGGCAATTATTACCTAATGAAGCTCAATTGCACATTAACGAGCAGCTGTCTTAGCTCATTAATTGCTAGATTTTATATCTCAGAGTGCTTTAAGTGTGTGAAAATTTACAAGAGAAAATTTGTCGACCACGCCCTGCCCGTAAGTCATTTACCTACGATATAGCGAGAAGAAATGGAGGTTAGGTTTGCTCTGCTGTTGCTGCTGCATCAGAGAGTCGCAGCACCGTTACTGCCCTCTTCCTGTCTCACTTCTCAACTATTGAATCGCTTTTTAGGCCACAGTCTTGCCCATCTGGTCTATATGCAACCATATAATTATGCGTCATAACCACGGCGACGACGTTAAGTATTTTTATTTTATTTTTTGTATATATCATGGATTTATGTAAAGTTTTCAGATACGAAAAAAATGTCTCACTTATTCGAGAAGCCGTGACGAGTCAAGGCTGTTGACTAATTAAGATTGGAAAGCTGCAAGGTTGCTCTGGAATCGCGAGGACAAGCCATTTCACTTGACACATGCATTGAAAGCTCATTGCAGAGGGCATAAAAAATCACTTAGGGGATTTTTAGGTTAAACAAATGGTCGAATAAGACAGGTAAATATGTGTCAATGAAATATACTATTGATTTATCTGAATAAATAAATGTTTGCAGATAATTTGCAGTGGTCAGAGAGAGATTTCGCGCGCAGCACGCAATGGCATGGCACGGCCTCTCTCTCCTGACTATTACACTACTCTCGCCGGGGCCCTCGGGCGACGGAATGCGGCCACAGAGCGACAACGTGTGCAGTGCAAATGTTGAAAGTGCTGCGAGTGAAAAAAACAAATAGAATGCAATAATAATCTCGTTAGAATATACCGAATACAGGTATATACTGAGGCTGCGGCTTCGCGACGCTTTGTAGGTCGTCAACCTGACAATCTATCCAGGCTAATTTGATTAATATCTAATGGATAAAAATGTCATGGCTTTGGACTTCCTCCTATTCATCATTCGATACACTTTCTTCCATTGCAGGACACACTTTACTTTTAATTTTCACTGCAATATAACATCATTTTTCTTGACCACCTTATTCAGTGATGGAAATTTCCGTTCAACTGACGTACTGTCGTGCTCATCAGCCTGAAATTTTTTTCACGGTTCAGGGTAGGGGTTTCGATAAGTTTGATGTTGCGATAAGATAAATTCCGTGTGCTGTCGATAAAGATTAAGCATAATCGTTGCTTCCAACTCACTGAAAAATGATCAAACCAGCATCGGCCTTTCCCGCAACTGGTTTAGGTACCACACAATGTCTTGAAAATTATTGACGATATGGAAAAAAAACTTATAATTTCATAATCCTGAACTTTGATAATAGATATTTTGTTAATACAAATCACCGTTTTCGAGATATAAGCAAAATTAAGTCAACTTGCATTTTTAAAACGCGAAGAAAAAAGTCTCTAGAATTTTTATATGCCCAATATAGTGGCTTATTGTAAAGTAAAATAAAATCTGCCGTCGCTTTATTTACATTTTTGAAAAACAGTCGGAAAATTTGGAAAACTCGGTTTTACATTTATAGTTATTTTTTAACTTGAATAAAAAAATCATTATAATCGTTAAAATATTCAGTTATGAAATGTTCATCGGAGGAATTTGATTTTTTTTAATTCCTATAGGTCAGCGACTATCGCGATGTCCTTTCACGCATTGAGCGCAGTTGTGATAGACGCAATCGGTTAATAATACGTTGAAGAGTGAATTTTATACTATTTTGTATTCGCAGTAGTGATGTTGGATAAGAAGAAGCCCTGCCAGTCATTCCTGAAGCGTTGTCATGCATATCGACGCACAATGTCATCATGAGTGAGGGAAAAACACGTTGCGTATATATAGAAAATTGTTGATTGAAAGTTGCCAACTGTCACCACCAAGTTTTTCACATTCATACATATATATCCAAGATTGAAAGCGTCAATTTCTAATTGCAACTAATTTACAAAATGCTTTTCACCATTTATACACAAAATTTTTTCCCTTTCAAAAATTCATTTTGCTTTGTACAATATTGTAAAACAATCCACAAATTTATGTATACAAAACACATTTAAATAGATCAAGTGACGTTTCGCGATATTATGCAATTATATCCTGGCATTCTCATATTTTAGAATGTGAGAAAAAAAAATATTAAATATACCGTGGAATATTTCATTCTGAATGACTGAAATAGATGTGTCAGACTGCGTTATACTTTATTTCCATGCCAATGAAATAAAATTTATTATGACAGAATATTTTTTACCATTCAAAAAATAACGAGAAAAAAACCTGAATAATATTGCGATTCATGTAACATCAGAAACAATTATTTCGAGATGTAAATTAATTCAACAACAATTTCTTCACTTTCATCTCGTCAAGTTTCATGAATCATGCATAGATACAGAATCAGAAATTTATTGAAGCGAGACACGGTGATGTGTATAAATGCATAAAAAAATCACCCAATCGTACATAAATACTCAAAAGAAAGGGATACTGCAAAAATATATGAATACATCAGCAAAAAAACTGTTCCGGGTCTATATAGAAAGTAAATAATCACTTTCAGCAAAATTTTGACGACTAAAACCAGTGCTCAAAGCATCAAGGAGTGCCTGAAGATATTGCAACAAACAATATCGAAATACTTTGGGGCACAGTTGAGGCATGAAGAAGCACGTGAATTGGCAAATGGAACGAATATATTGCAACAACAAAAAAAATGCGAATCGTGCAATATGAGCATTCTCTTTCAACTAAGACTTAATTAATGCCCCGACAGGTCATTCCATTGCAGGTTTCGTGTCGTTTCCTCCTACCGAGTCTAAACGGAAGTGCAATCATAATAATTAGCCTAAGCAAAGTTAAAGTGGTACATTTTGAGCATCACAAAAGCGACGTCTGACTCAAAACCTGTGGCAGGAAATAAATTGCAACAGACGCGTTGCACCAACAAGCGTACTCTGATATATAGATATAATATAGATACATATACTATCCCGTAATATCGCCATGAACCTTGCGTCCAAGTTCCTCGACCTTGAATAGTCACGCAATCAGTGCGCTTCGGGAAACTGTATAATGTCTGCTTGAAACGCCGCAATATATTAATTAATCTCATACATTATCCAACTAAGTGTATTATATATTTTTCACTTGATAAACAATGTATACTTAAAGAAAAAGAAGAAATTAAGCGGAGAATATTTTTTCCTTCTGATATCTAACCTCAATCTCGACGCGATGCATTGCATAAAAACATTTTTTTTACGTATGAATGCTATCGGTAATTATTAAGGAGCATGCAGGACATTTAGTGTAGGTTATTGTAGTAATTATTATTATGAAACAATTTAAATTGCACGGTTAAAGCAGGAGAGAGACGCGTGCAACTGTCTTCTGTGTTTATTGCAAGCGCACGGACGCTGCGTGCGCACACTACACAAGCGCGCAAACCAGCAGTAAATACATTGTACAGGAGGAGGATGAAGCTACTCGGTGATGGCTTACACGGCAATACAAACTCGCGTAATCAACGGCATAACGGCTGCAATACTGCGAATTTGTCCCACACATGCATCAGAGTTGATGTCAAATTCCGAAGGGCAACTATGATAGTTGTAATTGTTCAATACTTGCAAATAACTAAAAACAAGAACATTGAAATATTTCTAGATATTTTTCCTTGAATTTTAATACAAGAAAGAGTATGTTCTAGAAGAAGAAGTTTCACTCGGCAAGGCAATGAACCGGAAGTGGCAATTATGGCGCTGTTACCTGAAGTTTTATGTCCGGCAAAATCAGCATAGCTTGAGCACAAATATAACAAATCAATTTGTCACAACACAAATAGAAAATATCAAAACAACCAAAAAAAAAAAAATAGAAAAAAAAAAAAATAACTTCAAAAAATGGAAAAAAAATCTTACTTATAAAACACTAACTCAGAAGAAATTTCGTTTTGATTTTTTTGTTTTGGGCAATTTAAATAAAAAATTGTTAACACTCGTAGGTTGAAAACAACAACCGGTTGTGTGCAACGACGCAAGTTGTATTTGAACTCGAGTGCGATCCTCTCTCGAGGTGTACTGCTGCCGGGGGAAAGAAGAACAGAAAGAAAATAAGAGACCACTACCATAAGTGGGGACTTGAAATTGTTATGGAGGGATAGTGTGTGCATAGATAGGTGGATCTTGAAGGAGAAGGGCTATGGGAATATTATAGCTGTGGAAAAGAGATGAAAAAACATATTCAAGAGGGGGATATAGACAACGTACGCGTCCTTTCTTGCAGATATGCATAGTTGCAGACATACATAAGCTTTACACAGCATATATACCCAGAAGCTAGGGTAAAATAAAAGCCTGAAACACTCTGGAGGCGCCATGACGCCATTAGACTGCAGCGCAGGCTCGCGGTGGCGTGGTGTATCTTCTACAAAGCTTGCAAAAATACTTCTCGAGAGTTTTTATGATCGTCAATTACAATCGAAAGAAAAAACCGAGTGTTTCCTAAAAGCAATTAAAATGCATAAAAGTGAGATTATGTCATTATTTCCCGAATACTTAAAAATTTTACAGTATTGTATAATAATTTTCTCTTGTTTTTATCAAGGAGAATGTAAATTTTTCTTATGCAATTAATATTCCAACCACCTTTATTGGCAAGACACACGACTGGCTGAGTCATTTTCGTGTCGTACATACACGTATAGGTGAGTGACACGAATGAAAACGATAGTTGAAGCGAAATGTGTTTGAAGACGGAAGCCATATAACTGATAAAAAGGTATAATCAAAGGCGGATGATTCAGAGGATTTCAGAGAGTATTAATGACGATCAGAAAAAAACGATATGTTTGCATACGGCATTGTAATCATGACACAAAGCCTCGCAATCACTGAATACCTCCTGATGGCATGAATTTGAACAAGGCTAGACACGCGACGGCCTCAGGGTGCTATATCTTTGACAAGACACCTTGAACTCAGTGTCCAGCGAGGCACATCACTTCCCCATAACTTTGTATAATTCAAAAAGTATTTTTATACAATTAAAAAACCGGAAAATTCCATACACTAATCTAATCATTAAACTCATCAATTTTTTAACATTTAATTCACGGAAACACATGAGTCATAATTTTTTACAAGCTTACTATATCTTTAAAAACTAATCAATTTTCGATTAAATGCCGTTAAAAATACTCTCGATGACTCGTTCATCGATAAAGCACTTGAAAATAATTGTAAAAAAAATTTTTCTTGTCTATTTACAACGTTTTAAAATTATATTAAAGTGTAAACTAATAAAGACATAAAAAAAACCCCCGGTGATAACATGTTTAGAGACTTGAAAATAATTTTTTTTCATCATCAAATGGTGACAAAGTTTGATTGAAAATGATTTTAACTGTTTAATTGTTGATTAGAGTAGCTGAATAATTGATTTAGAGTGTTAAAAATTACTTTTAGTGTGTGAAATAAAATTTGAATGGTGTAGAGGCAGTGAGGTATAGCAAAAGAAGCGGAAATGCGTCTGGGTAGCACCTGTCTCGACCATATAACGATCAATAGTTGGATTAGTCATCATGAACTCTTGATAAAAAAAAAATTGTGTGTACAATATACTACATGATCGACTGGGGATTTGACTCAATTGCGTGGGACAACAGGTGAAAGATATAAATTATAATATATTACATATATCGTAATTATACTTTCTGTGTCATATAAATAGATTTAGTTAACGTGGCGACGTTTTAAATCACTCATATATCTCATTGAAACAATGCTTTTTCAGCTTGAAATAGTTTCCATGACTGAGAGAGAGAGAGATTGTGCTCTACACATCAACATCAACGTTTCTCTTAAAAACACATTGTGAATTGTGCACTTTTCCCGCGTGTCTCACACATACATCAACTACTGCATTAGGTATGTCTGACTTGAAGAGATATATATCGTTTGCATCTGGATCTTTTGTGCCAAAATGTCACGAAACTTTCGAGTTTTTTTTTTGCAACTGTACAGAGCAAATTCACACCGACTTAGAAATAGCCTTGAGAACAATTCTTATTGCAACATATTTTTTTGTTTTCACTTAGGGATCCATATAGGTACATTCACTTGGAAATTTTCTCTGTATTCGGAAAAAATTAATTTAGTGCCCTATAGAATGTAAATTTTTCAAGTGTTTTGATTTTTAATATCGAGAGAAAGTGTTCAATAGTTATATATTTATAGATTTATCATCACGAGATCAAGAAAAAGAAAAAATATCGTGGATAATAATGATGATAAGCAGCCACTCAACCATAAAAACTTATTCTTCCTCGCAACAGCACAGATAAATATAAAATCTTAAGCACATAAAATTCACTTTCATGCGACATTTTCTAAAACCAATCATATATACGTAAGTTGTTGCCTCGAGACCACAAGTTGTAAAACAGCAATAAAAAATAAGAAAAAATCTCTCTAGTCATCAATAAAATTTTTAAACTAATTTTTCATCTTACATATTGCGAACGTATAAGATCTTGTCGCAGATAGCTCAATAAAATCATCGTGTGGGAGATATTCCACGTGAATTGTGTGCATATCATCGTATTACGACATGAGGAAAAAAAAATTGAATATTCTGTCCGACAGAAATAATAAATGAAAGAAAAGTGTGACGCACCTATTGAAGAAAAAAAACGTGTAATTAAAGTCGAGTGTGATTTACACCGTTTATAGTTTCATATTGCCTAGATCTAAGCTTCAAACAATGGGTGCATGTCGGGCATTAATATGTGCATTATAACATGCCACCTACAAATAAACAGAAATGCACACACTTCAAGGACGTTCGTATACTCATATACTCGTGACGAGTTCAGCAACTCCAAATGAATACATAAATAAAAAGAAAATATTTATAAACTCACCCGTACAAAACGTGGCTTGTATCCCTCATCAGCAATGTCACCAGCGACAATCGGGACGTTCATCCTGTGTTCATCCTATATCCAACTTTCCCCGTAGAAAATCACCGACGAAGCACTTGGATATAAAACAGCGCGTCACACAAACCGTATGGCTTCCATCCAATTGTGGAAAAAACGAGAAGAAAAGAGTCGAGTAAAAAAAAGTCTTAATTCCTCTGAGCAATAATAATTGTCCGAGTGAAATGGCGAGGAATGCACGTGTCGAACGAAACTTTCTAACCACGTTCACTAAAAATTTTCTAATGTCGCGCGCGCACAACTTGAAAATCCAGTTAGTCGAAAAAATAAATGATGCGACAGGTGCAAATAACCGGTGAAATATAAAACAGGTCACTCGATGATATTTCACATCACACTTTTCACTCACACAACGAAAAATCCAAAAATTCGTCGAATTTCTCGTGGCAACAGGATTGCACCTGCTTTAAAATGCTTAGCTGCAATATATCGATGCCAAATTTCCTCGCACGCGCACAGAGTGAAACTCTTCATTGGGATGGCTTGAGAGTTTGTGAACGAACGGACGTCGGAGGCACCACAAAACGCGTACTCTCCGGCCGAGACTCGCGCGCGCTAGTGTATGTACACACGTGACGCTTGATATCCAGTTGGAGGTAGGCAAAGCTGCCTCTTTCTGTCCAATATAAACGACCATACCAGGTGAACACCTGTGTGTGAGTGAGGCCGCCTGAATACCGCGAGCTGCCACGAGCATCCGTGTGTGTTCGTGGGCTTCCAATGGAGTAGGAAAACCCCATGTACATGGCTTGTAGATGAACAAGGGCCCCATCCACCATCTTCAGACTTGCATTATCTCAATAACTGACGTCACAATAATGTCAGCAATCACACAGAGGCGTCGTATCTCCTTGTTTGCACTTGCTGACATCATTAATAATATTTCTTCGACCTGGAAAAAAAAATATGGACTTTAATCATTTTTTATTCCACCTTACCAAAGTCGTTGAAGTGCTGGTTAAAACCTTGACACCTTGTAGATTTAATTTTCATGCAGTCTGAACATCTGGAGAGAGACACAACAAAAATATTTTAACTGTCGGTAATACCGACTGCAGTGTATATCAGCGTTGAGTAAGCCACAAAACGCACTTACCTAGCACTGGTGTGGTTGTAAATTCATTTTTTTATTATGTGTGTAGTTTTTTTTTTTTTTGCTTCAGAAGTGTAGGAAAATAATTATGACGACATACTAATGACTTTGGTGGCTTGCAGTAGTTGAGTGACTGTTGATGATAACTTAAATGATATTGATTTCATCAACATACGACTCTTTATTCCAGCTGTGTGGAGGGCCAGGTGATAAACATCCGCGTAAAACTGTCAACAAGATTTAACCGGTTAACGATGTTTCACGATTTTAATTGCCACATGACACTATACCTTGGACTCTTCTCCATCCAAGACCTTGTCCGTGAACTCCGAACCGACTTCAGAGCATTGAATGAACGTTGTACGCAGCGGCGTCACCATCAACATCATGTTCGACCTTCCTTTTGCCATGCAGCCGTGCAATTCTTTTATTTGCATGATGATTTGTCTCGCAGAGCCTGTGGCATTCCATCGCGACCAGGCGAACATGTACGCGGTGCACAGCAGGCCCATGCACGATTGAAGATGATGCTCTGTCACTCGGTGCTTCAGCGGAAGCCCTTTTATATAGCTGAATGCATCTCTTCCCGGGAAGATATCGCATCCGCCCGCCCGCATTTTCTGCGTAAATTTTAGAAGTCTAAACGTATATCTTCGGAAAATTTCAAATACTTGTTGATATCTTGATAAGAATACGATTTAGATAAATTTGAAAGGGACCTTTTTTATAGCTGGTAAAATTTTCTACAAAAAAGATCCCTTAACGCAATATCGGACATGTATTCCGAACATTTTTCCGTTCTATTTACCCGAATGAGAAGATGAAGTTTCATGTATTGTCCAACGACATTTTGTAGTGCTGCAGTCGTGCCGCCCACTAGCGAATTTAACGACACAAGATTTTCCTAACGGAAAAAAAATGTTATCGATTTTTTGAGGAAGACTTTTCGCGACTTACCCGAATAGAAAATTCGACTTGAATTATCGCGGCAGAAATACTCAATGTAATTCCGCCGGTTCTGCCAGCTTCCGGCTTCAATTCCCAACTTTGAAAGGGAAGATTAATGAATCTAAATGCTGCTAAACCGTGAATACCAAGTCTTCCAGTTCTGAACGTGATAATCTGCTTTTCCTCGTTGTACTTGATGTCGTGGATGTCCTGTGTCGACCATATCTTCCTCTCGGGGATCCAGTGGGCTACGAGAGGTGGTTCAAACCATAAAACCGACTCCGGAAGTCTAACAGTGGTTGCGATAACAAAATAATTAGCAAATTCAGTGCAATATTATAATGCATATACTTATCTTACTTGAGTGTAACAAGAGCTAGAGCCTCCATAGCTGACTCTAACGCCTTCATTTCAGCCTCAATTACTTCCGGAGTCCGCTCGGCGTCGGGAGCCGGTGGTGGGGCCTTGTACGGTCGTGAAAATGCCACGAATTGTAGTTCTTTTGGCAGTTGAACTGAAAAAAAAAGATTTTTTTACTCGACTATTTCACTAAAAACAGTACAAAAAAGCAATCTTACGCGTTGTCAAAAATTTATCGGGTCTGATGTCCTTGGGCTGTGGCGGCTGATAAATTAAATCAATATTGTAGACACCGCCAAGAATCATATATTTTCGCAGATTAATCTCTGTCTTTTCACAACGAGTAAACAATAATTTTCTAAGTTCTTTCCTGTCATCATCTGAATAATAAATAATCATGATTTCCTTGCATCATTACTAATGCCAATACTTGCCTTCCTGTTGCAAAATTATTTCATCTGGTGTTGGTAAGTAAGGCAACGGTTCGGGTTCAATTTCTGCCTCAATTTTCTTTATTTTTCCCGATTGTGCCAGTGATTTTTTTGATTGTTTCATTTTTTTCTCCGGCTTTCCCGACGTTTGTTGTTGCGGACGTGCCAATCTTTCGACTTTGGCTTTTTTCTCTTCCAATCGCAACTGACGGCCTTCTCGTTGATCCTCACGAATTTTGGATTTCGTTTCATACTCGGCTTGACAAAAGCTCAACAAATCTGAAAAAAAAAATTCATTAATGTCCGTTTTTTTTTTTATCACGATAAAAATTGTATACCGAGACTCATTAAATATTTATCGGGTATCTCTGGCATGTGGAATGAAGATGCCTGGTCGGAGTAATAATCATATTGAATCCAAAGGCCACGAATAGCCATTGCATAACAATCAACGTCGACTGGCATCTTCACTGTCAAGTTCAACTCCTTGAATGACACTTCGATCGGTTGTCTAGAGGGTTAAACAGTTGTTTTATGCGTGGAAAAAATTTTTTTAGTTGAGAAAACGATCGTATGAATCTTACCTATCACGGTCGGCGATCTCTTTGATACTTATAGGTAGTCTTATCAGTGCCCAAATACAGCAAATCATTTCATTTGTTTCGTTTACGTATCGAGCATTTCTCAAGTCCACTCGCTCCATGTCTCGGTTGATTTGTCGAAGTAAACGGTAATTAGCTAGATCAATCCAGTATTTTAATTTGTCTCGAAATATTTGACGCAAACGTCGACACTCATTTAAATAATCCTCGGATGCAGTCAAAGAATGCTCGATAATGTCGTCTAGTTTAGATAATAACTGCAATATTTGTATTTCTTTTTTTGGTGGTAGTGACGCATAGAAAATGAGTGAAAAAAAGAAAGAATTTTTATCGTGCTTACGTAGGTTACCACTCGGCATTTTTCGGTAACAGTCAACATCGAAGCCTCATCATCTTCTAGATTCCAGAGAAACATAAAAGTGTTTAATTCTGATAAGATAGCCGGATTGGGAAGGCCATCACATTCCATATACTGACTCCACTGTAAATTATATGATTGAATTTATTATAATACATAATAAAATAACATTTAAAAAATTTTTTAAGGGCTTCTTTCTCTTCTTTAAATTTTTTTGTCGAAGATTAATGAAGAATCAAAATTATTTGAGGTAAAAAATCAACAAAAATTATAAAAAAGTATTAATCTGCAAGTAATCATTAAAGTTTAAGATATAATTATGTTCTAGCAATTGATGCCTTTTCAATAAATATTATAAATAATTAAGTTACCTCCTCTTCTACCTGAATCTTCAGCAAAAAGTCCATAAACTCGCACTTCTTTTGATTTATAATAGCTAATGTTGTTTCCAATTGAATTCGCCTGTTGGTCGATTCACTTTCCTCCAGCACTGCTTCACTTTCAGCTCGATACGTCTCCAACCGAATTTCCTCTAGCATTTCTTTGATCATGACATTTCTGTGAATAGAAAAACTATTAAATAAGTAATAATTAAATTTGTAAATTGAATACCGTTCTTCAATTCGTTTCACTTTCTGTTTAGTCGTCTCAGCGTAGCTTTGAAAAAATGTAATAGTTGCTAACGGATCCATGTACATTGTGATCAAGTATAATAATTTTATTAAACTTAATTAAACCGCGATAAATTTATGCTGCAGTACTTGCCGACGTTTCAACAACGACTAAAACGCCCGGAATTCCTCGAGGTGCTGCAAATTCTCACCCTCGAAAAGCGGGGTAGTTCAAATGGGGTATTGATATAAGTGAAGGCGGGCGTGATGAAGCGAGTGAACACGAAAGCCACGATCTAGCTTTACCAAGTTATTCCACGAATAATTACTGAACTTTTCGTGATACTAGTTGAAACACCTCTTTTGATATCGCGTCGCTAAAGCCAAAATTGGGTATAGGAAAATTTGATAGCTGTGTTAAATCAAAATATCATCGAAACTAATAAAGATCGAAATTTTTCTCAAGAGACTTTTTTTGAAGAGAATTTTATTAGCTACAAAAAAGGTCTCTAGCAAAATTTGTCTAACTTGTATCTTTATCAAGATATATCAGCGACTAAAAAAGTCTGAATTTATTGGCAATACGAAATTTCTAGCTTTAGACAAAAACGTGATATGCTTACTTTTGACGCTCTGCCTCAGCCGTGGCTGCAGCTAGCCGAGATTTTTCCTGCTCCTTCATTTTCCCACCTCTTTTTTTTCTTTTTCGCTTTTTTTTCTTCCTTTTTGATGATTTCTTCGACTGAAACACGACAAATTGTTACATAATGAGTTGCAGAATATTATTTTGCGATACTTTACCTTAATTTGCTTTGAATTTTGTATCTGAAAGATGTAAGTGTGGGATTTTAATTAATTTATAATATACTGAGTACATAAAATAGTAGTAAAAAATTTCTAAATTAAAAAATACAAAATTAGCCAAAAGGAGTGAAAGTTTGGACAGTTTAGGAATTATTGGATCAATTTCTTCTTCTTCATATTCTTCATAAGTATTTCCCAACAATTCATTTGCCATTTTTAAAATTTCTTCTTCAGTAAATTTTTTTTTTTTCAGTTTTCAGATCGGAGATGAATGAATTTACTTGCGATAAATTTAATAAATATAATTATCGGATTATCATGCATGTATACTGTATAAATATAATGTTTACTATCGAAATCTAAAACATTTAAACCCAGAAATGATCTAACCTACTGACTTATACATTCAAAAAAAAAATTAAAGCGTAGAGACCATTGTTCATCAGACAACTTCACATTGGTTGCATGATTTTTAGCATTATTATTCTCAAAAATGTGCCATCAACGTCCATAATCGGTAGATAAGTAGCCGCGGGGTTAATTTCATGATCCATTGACATCAGTTGATCCTGAAAAGAAAATATTGTTGGTGATTTCAATATTTCGGAAGAAAAACCTAAACAATAAATTAATTTTTTTTAATACTGAAGATGAACATACCATTCTTGACGTGGTAGAAAAAAAAAATGCTAATTTTCATAATGGTTTTTGAAAAATAAATTTTTCTCGATTTTCATGTTGAAAAATTATTTTAACATTAAAATTTTGCTTCATTTTATTTTTAATTCAACTAAAAACTGTCTAAAAAAAATACAAAATATTGAAACAAATTTTCAATATTTTTCAAAATTTGTCGTCTTTAATTCATTTTCCAAAATTTTCAAAA
>MVJL01000624.1:0-26232 GCA_002156465.1 Macrocentrus cingulum | reverse complement strand
TGCGGAGGAAAGTGCATTGGGTGAAAACAGGGTTAAATGTTGTGTTTGGGTTTTCGCAAAAATCCACGTAGTGGTGTGTATCGACAGTTGCGAGTCGGATCGAAAAGCAAGAGAGTGTTTCTGCAGAGGAAGGAAAATCCAAGTGAACGGAGATAAGTTTCGACGAGACAACGAGTTTGCTCGACACAAGGTCTCGTTGTTGCGAGATTTCACGAGCCGGCCGCCGCCTGCCTCTAACGATTATTGCCGTCCAACGTTCCGCCACTGGCGTCGACCTTCGTCGGCTTTCTATCCACCGCCAACGTCGTATCTACGTCGTGCTGCAGTGTGACCAACGCTGTGTGGCTTCTTAACAACTCCACTCTGCACCCAGAATCTTGCTCAACTTGTCGGGACTCTCGGTCACGTAGCGTCTGACATCTGACTCGCGGCAGAGGGGAAAAAGCCCCCTACTACCCCATGATGCCTTGAAGCGACAACTCTCCCACTCTGGCGCTCTGTATCTGACACGTATTCTTCACACGATACAATTATGTCGTGGCGTGCACTATGACCCGCAAACAGCTGAAGCACGAGTTGGCAAGGAGGTTGAAGTGCACAACGAAAATACGGTAAGTTGGCGAAGTTTCAATTTTGGGTAAATACACTTATGTTGGCAGTGCATTTGCTCGTAGGACTGAATTCGCATGGGACGTATATGGATCTCTCTTCTGTCTACTATCTCTTCGTAAAGTCATGTACTACAGGGGTTAGTATAATTAAGACCAAATATTGACTTCGCTAAATTGCTCTCAGTTTTATCGTGTGTAGCCTTGATGGCACTCAATGCTTTTACCTGTTTTGATTGGCCAAAATAGTTTCTTGACAGTATAACAACAGGGTTCCAGTTTACAAAAACTTTTTTTTGCAACACATGCCTCTAAAGCTCGTTTTTTTCACTCTTGAACCGCCGCAAAGTGACCGATTTTTCCACTGCTGACATGCGTGCCTAAAGTGCGTTTTCACGCACTAGCGCGTAAGTAGCCCCTTTACGCACGGATCCTGCGGATTTTTTTGGCACTAATGTCAGCTGTGAACAAATTAGGCCACTTAATGGCGGGACTAGAGCGAAAAAAGGGCATTTTTGGCATTTGTTACAAAAAAATAGTGTGTGGCACGTGCGCAATGGCGGCAATTTCGCCAGCGTGCAGTTTGTCTCGATCTGTGAACAAATTAGGCCACTTAATGGCGGGACTAGAGCGAAAAAAGGGCATTTTTGGCATTTGTTACAAAAAAAATAGTGTGTGGCACGTGCGCAATGGCGGCAATTTCGCCAGCGTGCAGTTTGTCTCGATCCAGGACTACATTCGTAAGGACTTGTTTGATAAAAAAATAGTGTGTGGCACGTGCGCAATGGCGGCAATTTCGCCAGCGTGCAGTTTGTCTCGATCCAGGACTACATTCGTAAGGACTTGTTTGATTGTAACACTCGCCTCGGGCTCGTGTACAACCCCCAAACTCGTCCTGCGAATGTAGTCCTGGCTCGTGACAAACTTGCACGCTGTCGAAAAATTGCCGCATTTACGCACTTGCCACACAATATTGTACAACCCCCAAACTCGTCCTGCGAATGTAGTCCTGGCTCGTGACAAACTTGCACGCTGTCGAAAAATTGCCGCATTTACGCACTTGCCACACAATATACTATTTTGTTGATCAATTGAATTTCAGGAATATTTCAATATGACAAGAATTTAGGTTATTCCGAGATATTATAGGCTACAAAACGTCGAAAAATGTTGGCATCGATCTCAATCGCTCAACGAAAGACAACCTCTACTATACCATCGCGTTATATGGATAATAATTTGTCTCGTCAATCTCGTTCAGGGTTGATATTTGCTTAAAGCCAAATTATACACCCGACACAGCCTTATGAATATACAATTATAGCTTTGAAAATTATTTCATAGACAATAATACACGTAAAATCGTCCTATGTCTCAAGTAGGTAGTTTACATTAATTTTTTGAAGTGAAACTTCTTTGGCGAGGGTGTATTTGGATGGGACGCGTTACGTGTAACCATTCCCTTTCTCTACCGGCTACGGAACCCCTCCTACGTCTAAATCGACCTAGCCGTCGGGTCTTTTCGGCGCGGCCGAATAATCCCGAGGCGTCCGAGGACTCTGGTCAGCTGTTCGCAATAGCTGCCGTCCATAAAGTCTTTAAGAAAACATAATTACAAAAATTAATATTCCTATTATGCCATTTCAATGCCCAAGAAGTTTCACTTCTATCGTGTGTACTGACTGCACACACACAATTTTTTTTGTTTTGGATTTTTCACAGAAAAGTACTCTCAATTTATTTAGACAATTTTTCTGCGTAAAAGTTTAAACTTCTGAACTTATAAATAAAAAAAGTAAAAAAAATGATATAACATGATTGCTTGAATATTGAATTAAACATCCGGGCACTAATGGATAGAAAAGTCGTAAAAAAAAAAACGTTTTTAGCTTTATTAGTGCACGTCATGTTGTGAATGAACGATGAGGTATTTTTTAAAGGTTGTAAAAAGAAAAATTGGTCAACAGGCCACGTTAGCAGTGAATAAAGGTGAAAAAATTTAGTATAGCAAGTGTGAACGTGTCCATGTGAAGTTGCAAGTAACATGAAGAAGTATATAAAGAAGTTTTACGTGACCCAGATGAGTCCTCAGTTTTTATACGCTTGCTTGATATATAAATAAACCCTGAAAAATTTATTTATCAACAGTATACATAAAATTTCTCGCAAATTGACTAACTTTTAATACTGTTAGTAAAAAAAAAAGTTTTAGATAATCCGCTTAAAGTCTTGAAAAAAATTAATAAATTTTTTTTTTTCTCACCAATAATATACTGAATTCCCATCGTTTTCAGATGAGGTTCCTCATCATCTGTATAACTCTAAGGGTGCTATTAAATTAGCCAACAAAACAGTTGGAGTAATAGGGAAAAAAAAAAATCATTGTTTTGAAAGTACACTGTGATGTGGGCAGTGGCAATAAACGGATGAAGAAAGTTTTCTTTTACTCGCGGTCAGATACGACGATGAAATGGGCTGCGAGGTAGGTAGGTAAGAATTCGCGCGTATGCCGAGCAGTCTGGGGGCAAAGATGTTTCCGAAGTTGGGCAATAATACCCAACAGTTGGCACGGACGGTGGAAGGCCGCGTGGATAGTTGGCAAAACTCGTATCGCAGTGCTACACGTACAATGCTCTCCCTACACTCGCTGCTTCCTCTTGTAATCCCTCGATTTATTTATTAACTTATTTTCTTCTCGCCTGCTAGACTTGGCCCGATGTGGGTGCGGCGTGATATTAATGAGGGAATTTATTCGATTTTTCTTTATCTCTTCGTATAAAGCTTTAAGTCAGAGATTTTTCATCCGAGGAGCTCGCCAGATATCACACTGATTGCCATCGTTATAGACGCTGTGATGAAGTGCAGTCGCTAAATGATGAAAAGTAGTCGGCGAATTTTTTTCCTGAGTAGATATATCATTAATATTATTTTTCAATGTAACATTTTAAGAATAACGTCCTACCCGCTTAAGACTAACAATTAGTCTATTACGTAAAAATTTCTATTAAAAATGTACAGCCCAAATTGACAGGACGTTGAATTTAAAATCTCATGTAGAAAAAACAATTTCGCATCGATTTAAAAAAATTAGCACCCCTATCCAGCCTACTTTTTGAATAATTTGATATTGAACGTGCCATATAATGCCGTGTTATGTAGGCGGATGTTGTCATTTGGAGGTTAAAATAGCCAAAATTTAAAGGGATAATGGACAGGTAAAAAAAAAACTAATTTGCATATGGTTCGATATCTGCGGGATTTTTTGACCACGAGAAAATGTGGCCAATCCCGACTCGTTCTCGAGATATTAATTAATAAAAATGTAAATTTTGAGTGACGGAAATATATATGCTGAGCGGCAGTCATTGCAATAACAGCGATCTTGCAACGTCGCATGATATATAGATATATTACTTAGCGCGCAACATTTAAACTCGTGTATTTTGAATTGTACCATTTTTCATTATGGGTTATTTACTAGTAAATAAATACCATTTCGAATGAGAATATATTGCGAAAAATATATTAGAGCATAAAATAATAATGATTATTAAATATTCAAGTATTTTTATACAGAATCTGCTCGACAGCTGACCGCGCACAGTGGCCAAGTTGCATATTAGCAATGCTGATTGGCCCTCGCGACCAATATAGTTACTGCAGTCAAAATTAGTCAAGTTTATGCTACTTTTAATTGTTTTCATTGAAAAAAAAAACTTTTATCGTGTTCTATTAAGAGGAACGGTACTCTTAAATAACATTTTTGTCGAGTAACCGAGTAATTTTGAATAAAATTTTCATAAAATTTATATAGACATGATTTGACAGAACGAAATGTAGGTTCATGTATTTGAGTATATTCACTTGGGAAATTTTCAACCAATCTGAAAGATACGGAGCGTTAGAAAGTATTAGGACGAACATAAGTTGGAGTAGCAGTTATAAAAATGTTTAAACACGTTTTTTTCAAAACGATTTTTTTTAAGTCGGACTTTACGATTTCTCAAAAACAGCTTAACCGATTGATTTGAAATTTTAACACAACCTTTACAGATATATTCCTCAAGGATTAATCGAAGAAATAAGATATTCAACTAATTATTTATATTTTATAAAACAATTTTCCGCAAAAATTTCTGTCGCAAATCCAAATTTTTTGTTTGAATAATCGTCATTTAGTCGAAAATTTAAAATACTACTATTCCTTTGATTAATCGCTCTAGATATTAATCTATTCGTTAAAAAATCCGACGCATTTTTTATTTTTTGATAATCTAAACCAGAGATATCGTGATTACCGTTAAACACCTTTTTTTTAAGTACGCTCAGGAAATCTTCCGCAGGATCACATGAGATATAAGCATCAATAGTCTGTGTTTTTATATAAACTAAAATACCTTCTAAAGAAAAAAAAATCGTCTTTTCATCTTGCAATTGAAAATCGTGATAAAGATATAATCATCTGAAATTTAAATGAAAATCAAAATTATTATTTGTGAATAAAAAAAATTATTTTAAGCATTTTAATTGGTATATATTGATAATCTAATGTTGAAAGTTATTGTAATATTTTTTCTTGTTAAAAAAAGTTAGATAATTAGATTAATGCAGTGAAATAAAATTTTTTTAACGAAGTAACATTGTGTTAAATGTAGTTCACAATTTTTAATTTACTCTCATAGCCAGTTTTAATCAGTTTAAATTTAGAATGATCATCTAGCACCTATGGCCGTTTTATTTTTCTCAACGTATACCATTATTCTACGCGTAACTTTCCACACGTTCAATCTACCCTCGAAATTACTCGGTTTTTACGCTGCTTTTCGAGCTACTTGGAAGCATCTATTTTCTTCACTGCCTATCAGAACTCATTTGGTGTTTTTGTCTAATGGATTTGGTAAATTTGCGCTTCAGGAAATGGATGGTGAAAGTTAAATAGACGTATTTCAAAGTTAATTTGTTGACTGATAAATACAATAAGGCGTAATTGTTATTTGATATTTTTTATAGTGCTTGATGTGAAGAAATAGTGCAGAGATACTATATTTGACGTTTTATTAGACGACTGGGAAAGAAAGTGATATTTACCCCGTTTAATGTTAAACAAATATATCATTATGCGCAATATACAATGTTGGCCACTTATTTTTAATATAAAAAACTTCTAGTATATTTTTTTAACTGTTTGGAATTTTTAAAACAATATTTAAATAAGTAACAAATAAATAATTTTTTTGTAAACGTAACCTAGAATTTTTTTGAATAGTTTTTTTATCGAATATATATATCAATGGTTGATATATGTTTTAAAAAGCTGTGAAAAATTTTTTTTCACGTTGGAAAAAACTAGAATTTATTGTATTTAAAAAATTTTGATTTATGTGAAATAATCTGGAAATAATTTGTAGAGCAAATGATTAAGTAGCCAATAAGGAATCAATGATCGATTTTCCGATTATTTTAGACCGCTATTTTCAAGATTTTTCTTACAGCAAGGTTAGAATCATTGCACGCGCCAACGGCGCTCGCTTGACATTAATGTGGCGTGGAATGAGAAACGATAACACGATTAATATTGAATTTAACTCTTCAAAAGTCAATAATACAATTCATATATTTCATAGAAATAAAAACAAAATTCATCATAAATATTTTAATAATTAATTAAACAGATTTTTTTTTTTAAATAAAATAATTATTTTATTAAAAAATTATAATAGTTGCTCTCCACATTTATGTAAAGGAAACTCATAACAATAAAATAATAAAAAAAAAAAAACAATAAGTGTTAATTTTTTTTTATATGAAATAATTTTTCATTCAATTTTTAATTAAATAAAGTTGTTGTTGATTTTTTTAATCACTGGAAAGTAGAAGAAATTGATGTTATAAGTATAAGCTTGAGGTTGAAATTTTTGGAAAATTAAAATTTTCAAAATATGTGTAAATATATAAACGTCGATTCTCCGCTGGGTCGGTCTCGGTTTTTTAAAACTTACTCTACTAAGAATTTTTCTATTTACTTTATTCTAGAACATGTCTGTCTGTGTTTTCTTTAGGTCAATATCAATGGTACTTTTGCGTAACTGGCCTTCAGCAAGAATGTCTTGCCAGTTGAAAGAATGCCGGAATGAATTCGTCGCCATCATCGCACGAGCTTCTTCAGCAACCGCTTCATACTCTCGGATAATTTCCGACCGGAGGTCGTCAGTCTTCAAGAAACAAGTAAAAAAGTTGATCAAAATTATCGCAAAAAATTCGCTGTAATAAATTCGTTAAAAACAAAAACAAATCCACAGCATAATAAACTACATATCTTCTAGCAGACGTACTTGATGTCTAAACGGTAAATTTACAAATTTCACTTAGTTTTAAAGCGGATAAGTTGACCAGTTCTGCAGTTATCGACAAAAAAACGTCAATTCAACGGCAATTCAACGTGACATTCACAATTTATTCATGTCGTCAATGTGCATATGAAAATGAAATCAATTTTTTCGAAAAAATTGATCGTAAAGTTATGGTCAATTTTTCGCATTGACGCCAACCTATCGTCATATCACAAAATATCGTTCTTTATTACGTCATTTCAGAATGAAAATTTAAGAATTGACGATAAATTCACGCCGTCAATGTCAACTGAAATTCACCAAGTGAATGTCAATTTACTATAGCGAAGACAGGAAAAGAAATTTTTTCTGTACAATTACATTTTGACTATTTTTGTAGATTTCAAAATTCATGAGCGACCTCCACAAATTCTTGTATTCGGCTAATTTGTAGAGACCTCTTAAAACATAACAAACTAATTTTTTTTGATAAAAGAATCGAATAGTATATATTATATAGACCGGGAGTGAGAACAGATGTTTGCGAACCGAGAGTTAAATTGAACGCAGAGGCGAAGCTGAGGTGTTTTCAATTTTATACGGGATCCAAACATCTGTTTTTAGTCATGGGGTACCTTTATTTTTCTTCAACAGCGCAAAAACCCGATTTTTTTTACACGTAGCGAGTGATTTTCGGGTCGGAGCGAAAACAACTATTTTCGCTCCGCTCAAGCCGATTAATAATCACTTATTTTCGATCCCCACGAGCGGAGTGAAAACAAGGGTTTTCGATAATAATTTTTTAAATAATATTCAAGTATGTTTAAAATATTAATATGCCAGTATTTGTATTTTTCGTTTTATTCCTCTAGAAATATCTAGATATTTCTGTATTGGTATAACGCATTTCCTGGCTTGTCAATAAAATGCGGAAGCTTGGAGAAAGCTTGGAAAAGTTGAAGGAGTTTGAAAACTTACGTGGGTTTTCATGGAGAAACTAGAGATTTTTGGCTGGACTTTCTCTTGGCCCGGCTTCTCAGTCTCTTCTATCGTGCGAGTGGTCATGGTGGCATGCTCGCCCTCATAGTTGCGCTGCGGAACGAGGAATGCCAGTGTGTCCTCGAATATCTGGTCACGCTGCTGCATTATATCGTGAATTCTGAGTTTTTTCTTGTGTGCATCCTGTCGCAATTTGAGCACTGGCTGCCGCCGCCTCTCCAAGTCCTCACTGCGCATTATCCCCTTCTTCTCCAGGATTACTCTTTGCATTCGACTAAGCTCCATCGCCTTCCACTGATTGCGCCACTTCTCAACCACTTGACTAGCTATGCATTTCTGTAATATTTGATTGCCAACTATATTCAGCGACTTGAAAGTATCATTTAATTAGAGATTAATTGCTTTGAGTTTTTTCTTTTTTTACCGGCTTTCTTGACCCAGTCTTTTTAGTTACTTTCAATTGGGCTTCCTCTGGGATTTCGTGGAGCTTTATATCTGCCGCTTGCAGCTTTTCCTGCGCTTTTTCCTGTTTCCATTGTTTTTTTTGGGTAAATGAACACATTTCCTGCCGGGACTTTTGCCAGTTTCTCAAATTCTCTATCTAGAACACAAGGAATGTTTTACGTCATCGTTGGATAATTTAAAGTGTTGTTTACTGTAAATACTCTCTACACACTGAGTATTATTTATTTTTAATTTATGTTAATATATTTAGAATAAGTTTTAGAACGTTTGGTCGAGATAAAAAATTTTTAACAATTTTTTATTACTAAAACTTCTGAAGGGCAATCTTGATTTTTATTTATTTATTTATTTTTTTTGGTTTTTTTGGCGACCGCCATATTGTAAACTAGCTGTCTTAACAGTAATAATTATATTTTAACTTAAACTATAATTACTAAGTAACGATCTTTCTGTTTTTCAGAAATTATTCATTTTTTGAAAATTCATATTTTTCAAAATATCTCAAAAACGGGGAATAATTTTGAAAAAAATTATTCTAAGTTTTTTATAGAAAATTAAATTTTCTATCATTTGACTTTTATAACATTTTTCGTTATCTCGCTTATGTACTGAGTTATCAAAATATTAAGAAAAAAGAAATATACTATAAAGGCATTTTTGCATTATAGTAACATGATTTGTTATCAAGCTTTACCCTTTTAGCTTCTCGATCCACAAAAGTCCTCATCCACTGCACGTGATTTTGTTGAAAAACCGAAAATTCTGCTGCTGGAGCTGAAAAAATCCTCATAACACCATTAAAATCACAAAAAGCCACGCACTGAGGATTCATATGATAGTCGTGAGTGTATGCCCCAGTAATAATTTTTCCCGAAAGACTTCGAGTGGAGCAAGGCTCGTGTCCGCGAACCATCAAGTCCCAGAACTCAACGGTACCGTCAGCGCGTGCAAGGATGGCAACAGTGGGTCTGCTGGTGTCCCAACAACAAGCTGTATATCTGATGAAAACATCAGAGCCTTTATATCCAACTAATCCACACTAGCAGTAAATTTACCTAGTGCTCGATTTGCGCAGGAAAACCGGCTGATCGATATCCTCGCGCCAGATGGCAAAGACTTTACCACCTATCGTGATGACGACGTCGTGCAAGTAGCTGGATCTGACCGAGTGAGAAACTGGGCCATTGTGAATGGCCTGGTTGCTCCAAATCCATCGTACCAAATCACGATTCATTCTCAATCCCGTAGTGAATTCGAATCCGTCCCAGGTCACTCTACCCACGTCACCCTCAAGCGTACCCACGAGGATGGCCCGTTGGGGTTGAAACTCGGATTTCTCAATCACCGGTTTGTAATATCTTTTTGTGGTGATGTCGTTGGCATCAGTGGGGATTGGATGCACCTGCACCCGGCGCAACCTCGGCACGTGGAAGCTCATCGTCGTGATGACAACGCGCCGATCGTCGTTAGGATGCTTGACTGTGAGCATGTACGTGGGACTTAGCACGCCGTCAAGCGCCTTGAATGGCGAAATCGATCGGGCAAATCCTTCGGGTTTTCGCACATTTCTCCTCGTTTTTTTCCATTTGTGCTTGGATACGAGCTTCAGTGGCTCGGTGCTCTCATTCACTCTGCCAATAGAAATGATATATATATATCGCTGCTGACGATCATTCCTCAATTACCGGCGTGAATTGTAGTTTGAAGATGAATAGAAAGGTAAAGTGAGCGATCGCGTGGAGAGGAGTCGCGGAATAAAGTTTTATGAGACGATCGAGTTAAGAAGAAAAACGAAGGCCAAAGCGGGAGAAAAGAAATAGATGTGAAGACAGATAAGGAGAAAGAGAGAGAGGGTGGAATAAAAGAGGGCAGAGGGGCTTGCTGAGAATCAATTGGGGATACGAGAAATAGAGTTGCCGACCTCAGATCCCAGAAGGCAATGGTGCCATCTTCGCTGGACGTCACGAACTGCCAGCCAAGTTCTTCGTCCGACTTTCCTTCCAGCTCAACTATTTTTCCGTTTTCATCGAGCCGCCAGTAAGCCGGTTGCCAGATTATTTGGGTTATGGCGCCTTTTTGACTGCGCTCAATCGATGACATGGCAGTGCAATGAATCACTCGAGGATTGATTGTCTCTTTCATCCAGGTCATCAGGCTTCGCAACGTTGCGGCGGATTTTAGCTGGGTCGATGTGCGCGCTGCCATTGTCTCTAGCTTCTCCATCTTCTCGGCAATTGACCACATGGCTATCTGTTAGGGGTGAGTGCATGCTCTTGTTATTACAGCTCTCCTGTTTTCTTTGTCATATTGTGCCTGTAATTCTCTGATATCTAGTGATTTTAAACAATTAGGTTAATTTCAGGCATGCCTAACCATGAAAAATTTAATTCTAAAAATAAAGCCGGTGGGCGTCTTTTGAAAAATTACGAAAAGTCGGATAAAAGGCTCAGCAGTTTTATTTTTAAACGATTTTTATTCAACTTGACATGTATGTTTGTTTCTTTGTTTAAATCTTAGATTAAATTTTTTAAGTACTTCCTTATGAATAAATTTATATTAATCTTGAAATATAAGTATTGAATAAAATTTAGATTCAAAATTAAAGTTTTAAAAATTTTTTTAGTGCTTTTATACTATTACAAAAAACGCAGTACGTAGTTAAAAAACTAAAATGTTGAAAATATTGAGACTTTGAGGTCATTATTCATTACTTTTGTTTAATAAAACCGTTAAAATAAAAACTTTTTTACGTTTTTTTTTTTTTTAAATAAATTTTTTATGTTCGGGCATGTCTTAAATTTGTGATCTTAATGATAATTTTCTATCTTTTAGTATATATTATTTATTTTTTGTAAATAAAACCGTTTAAAATGAAAAATTGTTATTTCTTCTTATTGTTTACATTTTAGTTTTCGAATATAATAACGCCGCTTTCAATACAGCTGCAACATCGTACTACTTTTTTGTGATAGTAAAAGCTCCAAAATAGTATATTACGTATCAAGGCCGGAAAGATGGGGATTTATAGGGACGAGTCTAGTTTTGGAGCAAGCCGCAGCTGAGCGCTGCACGCCTGTAGGGCTCGGCTGCGGTTTGCCCTGAAACTAGACTCGTCTCCAAATCTCCTTCCGGCCGCGGTCCGTAAGATATTTTTTGTCCCTCCTGCTCAAAAAGTAACCCATTTTGTACCCCATTTGAGGGCGTGAAGTGGCTCATTTTGTCCCTGACTTTTTAGCCCTCTTTTCAGGGCTAAAAAGTGATATTTTAGTTTCTAGGGCCTAGAATAGCACTTTTTGGCCCTAAAATGCGGGCAAAAAAGTAAGTGACAAAAAAGAAAGCCACTTCACGCCTAACAAAAAGCGTCCAAAATGGGTCACTTTTCTCGCAGCGAGACAAAAAATATCGTGTGTACTATTTCGTCATAGCGGGAGTAAATGGGGTTTTTGCTCCCTCTTTTCCGGGAGCAAAATTGCTCCGGAAAAATAATATTTGCTCCCGGAAAAGAGGGAGCAAAAATCCTATTCTCTCCCGCGACGACGAAAAATAGTATGATTACCTCGGGATGCAAAAGAGGTTATTTTGACCTTGAATTCCTGCTCTCGCCTTCGGCTCGGGCAGTAAACTTTTCACAGTCGAAATGACCTCTTTTGCTCTCTTGGTGAACAATGTACTATTTCGTCATAGCGGAAGTAAATGGGGTTTCTGCTCCCGCTACGACGAAAAATAGCACATTTACCTCGGAATACAAGTATTTCTCGAACAGTCCGAAAAAAACCCCACTTTCAGGCTTGAAAACACCTCTCGAAATAGTATATTTTGTACCAAGGGCGTGAAGGAGGTTATTTCGTAACGAGTGTGAAGTTGCTGCACGAGCCGAAAGCGAGGGCGGCATCACACTCGTTAGGTAGCCTCCTTCAGGCCCTCGGTCCAAACGATATTTTTTGGCACATCTGCGAGGAAAGTGGCTCATTTTGATAGTCTTTGCCAGGCGTGATGTGGCTTATCTTTTTGTCACTGGCATTCTAGTTTGGCCTCAGCGGGCGTGAAATCCAATTTTAGGCCCTAGGGCCTAAAATTTCACTTCACGCCCCGAGGCCAAGGCTGAAATGCTGGTGACAAAATGAGCGACTTTACGCCCTAAAAAGGCGACCAAAATGAGACGCTTTACGAGCAGGTGTGCCAAAAATGACATTTTCGGCGCATCAGGTACAAAAAAATTTTTTTACTTTCATTTAAAATCGAAATTCTATTTAATACTGCAATATCATCGAGAAAATACTTATATTCAAATTTTCATGTAAATTAATGCACAGAAAGTACTTAAAAAATTCAATCCAAGATTTAAACAACCAAATATACTGGTAAAGTTAAATAAAACCGTTTAGAGCCAGTTATATAGGCTAAAATTGATGGAATTGTTGATTAATCAGGCAATTGATCTAGGGTCTAGAGCATCAGTAGTCTCAAAGGCACAAAGGCGAGAAAAGCAGGTAAACCTGGCCGTTAGAGCAGCCTCCAACAACTAAACTGCCATCGAACGGCCTGATGGAAACTGCAGTGACTTCTCGAGGACCCTGGAGAATTAACTTGGGTGTGAGGCAGTCGTTGAAGGACCACACGAGCACTTTGTTGTCTGCCTCGCAAGCCCTCAACATCTGACAATCAAACGGCTATTGATTTTGGCACTAGGGTCGGGGCGGTATCAACATACTGTGTCTTCGTGACCTCGTCCCACGCGGTTCTGCGCTCGGGCATAGTCCGTGTAAGCTGCGATAACGATACCAGTCTGAAGGGGGTGCCAGCAGAGATCATTGATAATTTTTTCCTTGGTTAATGACCCATCGTGATACTGCTGGTACTCCAAATACTCCACTAGACCGGTTACCCTCGTATCTTTTTCCTCCTTAACTAACTTGGCATAATCGTCCGTGTAGAGGTCCCAGGTGGCATTCAGCTGTATCTACGCAGCGCGCAAATGCGCTTAAAGCAAACCAACTACCACTATATTCGTCGACTTTACTTGCTCACAAATAACTTTGATCCGATTTCTCAGGAATTTTTCTATAGCCCAAGCCTCGTCCTCGTCATAAGCCTTAGTATTGATTGGTTGATGCTCGTAGGAGTACTGAAACCACGAGTTTATGAAAGTCCAAGTTGTCGTCTGGGTCTCGTTATCACTAGTCGCAGGATTGGCCTGGTCGCCTCGTGAAACTAGTCGTCGAGTCACGTTGTTAAAGCTCTGCCCCGAGGGCACGACGAGCTCTACGTAACCATCCCTCGCCTCCTCGGCGCTGCGGTCCACCAGATTTACCGGCAAGTCCAGGGATTCTCCTCTTATCTCCACCTACATGGAAACTTTTTGCAACTGTCTTGTTTAAACTACCGGATAACCACAAACCTCCGTCTCAAACAGTGCTCTCTTGTTCTTAATAATAGTTCCATCGACTTCCTCACCACTTCCCAGATCCTTCCAAACACCAATTGACTTGTACAGGGCATTTTTCACCCGGCTTTCCTGCTCTATTCGCAGACTTTCCATCTGATTCATCACCGTGTCTCGACTTTGCTTGGTTAAACAGACGTTGAAAAAGTCTCCTTCCTCGGGCGCTTCTGCGGCGTATCCTAGCAGAACCTCTCTGTCTCGGTACTCCATTATTTGCTCTCGCACTGGCATAAAGTCACTGCTCTTGCTGTACAGATATAGATTATCCTCGATTATACTAGTTCGCACGAAAACCCAGGGATACTCGGTTGTGACGTTTTCACCGACTCTGCAACCGAGGATCTTTTGAGTTTGTGGCCGCAAACGCAGACGAAACATTCCTGCAATGTTCTGATGTGGGGAATTATAAAATGAGAAGAGATGTAAGCTCGTTTTTATGGTGAAATTGTTACTAGTACCGTGGAACATGTTAACTGTTGCGTGTTGGTGTTAACGCTTTTATCGTCAAAGGTGTCCCCAAGGTTTTTGCTTGATGCTGATCTTTGACTTTCATCACCTGAGATAGAAATCAGAGGTTTAAAAAGGTCATGTTTGATGGATAATGTTTGTTTAACTCACTTTTAGCCTCAAATTCATCGTCCGAGTATTCGTGATGCATGTTTCGCACTTTTGAGCGTCGAGAGGTTGAAATGTAAAAGGATTTGGAGAGCAATAAAAACTCGTCGGCAACAGAAACTACTTCAACGCCCCTCGATTGTACTCACTTGATCTGCGAACATTTAATACAAAATATATCGGTGACACTCGGTCAGGCACGTATTCCTGTTTGTGATTGTTTTCAAATGAGAGCTTCATTTGTTGTTTAGAGTAACTCACCAATATGATCTCACGAGCGTTGAAATGTACATTTCAATCAACGCATGGTATGAGTGCTGTTATTACACGAGAGTGTGCTGACAAATTCAAGTGGGTTTTCTATTTGTCAAATATTTCATGGATAAAGAGGGGAGATTAGATTTTCAATTGGAAGACGAAAATCATTAGAATTTATTGTGTTGAAAGTATGAATTATTAAAAAGCCATCGGTTTTGGTACAATAATTTTTAACTATATATTCTCCCATGAAAATTTATAAAAATTTAAATACAATGATCGGTTAGATTTTTATTGATAAAAAACTTTTGACTTGTTCTCTGTTCAAATTAACACCCAGCGGGTTGCAGTTGAAACACTTTTTGATTTTATAATTGAAGATTTGCAATGAAAGTATTCTTATTGTCAATAAATTATTCTTTTGATTCGTAAGCAATTATTTATTAATGAAAAACATTCGTTATTGCATTAATGAACTATGATTAAAAAGTTGAAAATTTTTATGAGGTGGTTGAAAAAAATATTTTATAAATTGGTAATACGTGAAGGGTGTAGTATAGTACATAATACTCACACACCAATGTATCCAAGAAAGAAATGAAGACTTTCTTTTACAACTTCAGGAAGTTCAATTCATATATAAACAGAAATTATAGCGCGGGGACCCATAAAGTAGAACTCTAGAGTGGAAATTGTCGGCGAAAAGTGAAAGACTCGGGATAATTCCGACAGTCTCTACGTCCACTCTCTTGAAATCGTAAAGGAGATATAGGGTGTCATGTTGTTCAAGCGATAACGGAATTTTTCTTCCCCACCTGTGGCGAGTATGTCGCCGCGGAACATATACACACGAAGACCACAGCTAACTTTTCTCTATAAAAGGGCAAGACACCGCTGGGGAAGTCTGGATTAAGATGTTGCGGTTTCTTCACAGACGTCACGGACTTTGGAGAATTCGGGTTTATGTTCAAAGTGATTTATTACATTTATACAAAGTAAAATTATTATCAAAGTTATTGAAAAAAATTTACAATTAAATATTAAAATTTCTCAATTTTTATTAAAAATTCTATTTATTTACTTAATTCCAATTTTTGACTGCGCTTAAAAAAAAAAAATGCCATTCGGCAGCCGAAATGGAAGTAGATTTCTTATTATTTATTGTCCTTCTCTTCTTTATGATTATATTTTCAGTAATTTTTTTTGTAAAAAAACGAATGCAATAGTAAAATTCCATTAATGAGTCGTTAAAGTTGATATTAATTTAGACTAGAAAATCATATAGATATGAAAATTGAAGCTTATTTAATCAGCTTTCCGATAAAATAATCGAATATTCGATAAATTATCGCGTTTAAAAGTTATCTAAGACGAAATCATCGAAAATAGGAATTTTTTCGTTTTTCGAAATTTTTTTCGGCTGCAATAGTTAGATTTCTATGAAATCTACTAAAAATTGTGTTTTATATAGATATACATTATGAAAAAAAAAACTACTTACTTAAATTCATTTATTCATTATAATAAAAAATAATTTTTTTCATATTTGAACGTCTAAATTTTTTAAATAAATAAATGATTAAAGAAATGAATGAAATAAGGTGATCGTGCCATTCATTCATGTTGCGTAATTAGTGCAGAAGATGATTTAAACTTCATAATTATAATAAGCCTTCAATTGTCTAATATTTTGAAATGATAATTTTCAATTATAATTAACCTAGTTATATTAGCTCTAGTATATAGAGAACTCATCTGTATTAACGGGCATTGCATATGGAGTTATCAATAATAATTAATAAATCCATTGACATGCAATTGAATGGGTGCTGATTAACAGAGCCGTCAGATATCAAAGTTTATAGATCTCATGTATATGTTGAACACTAAATAACGACCGTTTTAAACGTATTGCACTCAAATTTCTAGTTTTTCTTCTCAAATAAGGAAAAGTGCGATAAAATGGATTCCAGGAGCACAATGGACTATACTTGAAAAAACGGGTAAAAAATTTCATTAAGTAACACATGCCTCTAAAGCTCGTTTTTTTTCACTCTTGAGCCGCCGTAAAGTGACCGATTTTTTCACTGCTGATATCCGTGCCATGCGAGTCATCAAAACAACGTGCAAGACGAAAAAAGCCCACCTTTCGTGGTGCACATGGCATTTTATACGCCAAATCCATGTTTCCCGAGCTTTGCTCGTACTTTTCATTATATTCTTAAAAATTCACTCTAAATTCAGTTGAATTCATCTTAAATTTATATTGTGCCGAAATACTAATTTCATACATAGCGAGAAAAAACCCCAAATTGTCAAAAACACCCCGGAATTCGGGCAAAAAGACACATGGCACTACTTTTAATGCCTAGGCAATAATGTATCGTTTTATTATGTCTGAAAATGGACATCAAAAAGCGAAGTAATCATGGATGTTGCGGATAAAAAATTAATTAAAATTTTTATCTTTTTTAGCGAATTGGAAAATATAAACCAAAGTTTGAATATTTTCGTCGAAAAAATAAATACGAATAGCGACCCATATGATTGACATTTCATTTTATTTTTTTTTCTATTATTATTACAAAATTTGCAAAGAACATATAGCAGAGAAATTTCAAATTCTACTAACCTTCAAAAAAAAAAATATTGTTTTCAAATAAAAATACTGCCGTGTCTCCTCTATCGCGAGATGGGAAATTGTTGTGTATCATAACAACACATGTAGAAAAATCAATTTGTCAAAGAATTTTTTTTTTAGAAATAAATTATTTCTCAATAAAAATTAATATTCAATAACTTAAAATAACAAATTCATATATTTCATGTACAAAATATTACATATTTCTACTGTATATTGAAAATAAGATGATAAATTTTAAGAATTAATTGTACATCACTATAATCAATATTTCACCGACATCATTATCAAAATGGCGATAGAAAAATTTTTTTTCTACGACCGACAGTGAGGGTAAGTAATTTTTTCACGAGCCGCCGAAAAAGAGCATTGTGTATATCATGAGAAAATATACTCAAGAGAACGATATACAACGAGCTCGCAATCTCTAGAGACATAGGATTGGCGTGCGACCTCAAAGGGACGCGTCTACGTTGACGATGCGCCAGGGCGCCATAGCTATAGCTGCACCCCTAGGAGTAAGAGGCGCTTGGAGATAGTAACTTTGTTATGTTGCTATTGTGGAGAAGGACCTCGGGGGATTGAGCTATGGCAGCCGAAAGCGATTCCACGTCCCATCGCGCAGGTATATTTTAGTTTTCCATAAGCGCGGGTATCTTTCGTGCGCTATATTCACGCGCTAGTTCAAAAAAGCGCTGTGGACAATTGAAGCTCTGTATTTATTAACTTCGCACTATTATTATTCTGCGCCGCGCACGACGACGATGACCGGACACGCGGTGAGCGGGAGGACGGTTACAGCGAGCGCAGGAAAAATATTGGATAGACGCGGGCGTTGGAGCTTCAAGCACACTCTGCAGCATCGCGCTATATACAGGCAGAGAGAGGATATAGTCGGCGAAAACGGGGTGCGGCCAGTGTGACGCCAGCAGAAGCCAGATAAATCTTGCTTCGACGGTAAATAACACGGTAAAACAGTAAATGGCAAAGCGGGGGAGAAGGCCAGAGTATATGTACGGTAAATAGACCGCTCTCCGAGTGCTAGAGACCGCACAAAGTGGCTCTGCTATTCCCTTCTGCCTTTTCACTGTAAATTTCGTATACGTTTTTCTATTTGCACATCGTACCACGTATACACACTCACGTCGCTTCGGATAAATCGGGGCTTTTTCCGAATGTGTGTGAGTAATTTCTTGTTAATTTTTTTTTTGTATTCTCTTCCGCGCCGCTTTTGTTTTTGTTTTGTTTTGTTTTGTTTTTTTTTTAATACTTTTTTTTCGCCGGCCTCCACCCGGTGCCGTTTATCCATGTCAGCGTGTCAATCATTCGTTGCGCCAGTGTACGATTCGTTTATCCGCGAACCAGCTTCCGCATGATGGATACACGCACGAGAGCGCCAGAACCCCGGAATGAGATATTTTTGCAGTTGTATAGAGATCCATATACATGACGCGAATACGAGACATGTAGCAGAGAGTCGAAATATTTTGTTTCAGCTTTTATAGACTCATTTTTTTGTTGACGTCTCAATTTTTTAAATTAATATCTGAAAGAAATTTTTGAAAATTTTATATATTTTAATTATAAAAACCGTATTTACTTGCATTTTTTTCCATAAAAATATTATAAATTTGATTTTTTGAGTTTTTTATTACTAATAATATTGGAGAAGAAAAAATTTCGTAGTTGCAAAATTGCTATAAATTTTTTTACAGGGTGATTATCGTGTTAATTTTTATATTAGATTTTTCTTGTGTACGGAAAAAATAGGGATGACAAAATTTAATGTTGCGATTTTACATTGGCTGGTTGAATTTTTTTATGTTTGGGCATGCCTCAAATTTGTGATCTTAATACTTTTTATTTTCTATCTTTCAGTATAGATTATATAATTACTTTCTGTAAATAAAAGCGTTTTGTTGAGAAAAACTCCGTGAATCAAAAGCCAGGTGTGAATATTTGTGTCGTTTATTAACGCTCCGAGCAGAGGTTTATAGGCCTCGGCCGGCTCGGCTCGGCTCGGCTCGGCTCGGCTGACAAAAATTACTTGCATTGTCTATCACACATCACACACACACCTCGGGTGATAATTCGAGCGATGTAGCTGCTCACGACCTTCACATACTTCCAATACGTTTAAATTAACAATTTTTTACCTCTTTTCATATAACATTGACATGTGTGTCTAAAGTTAGTTTTTTTTACTAGTATCTAAAGTGTTTAATTTTTTCACTAGTCCTACGGCTTCTTTAGACACTAATTTTAGCCTTTAAAAAATTAGACGCCGCTTAATGACACCGTCAGAGTGAAAAAATCGAGCATTATCGACAGTTTTTGCGAAAAATATAGTGTGCGACATGTGCAAAATTGCGGCAATTTTGACAGCGTGAAGTTTGCACTCTCTGGGACTTCTGCATTCGCAGGGACTCTTTAGATTGCAACATTTCACTGCAAATCTAACATTTGTGCAAATGTGAAGGATTAAAACTGTCAAAGTATTTTTTCCGTGTGCAACAGTTATAAATTCAATAACCGAAAATTTGATTAAAAAATACCCAAATATATCTACATGGATATCGAGAAATGTACGAGAACAATTGGGTATTTTATGTCAGAGATCACACAAGAAGCAAGCTCGTTATCGGCACCCACGTGAGATTTGAAAACAAAGGAAAAACGCTTATCCAAATATATATAAAATGTGCATGGGTATAGGTATACGAGGGGCAACTGTACACCCTAAGCAATAACGTCAGATGAGGGATTCAAGTCCAGGCAGGTCATAAAATCTCATGGGGGAAAATGTTTGGGTTATTTGACATTGCGACCTGGTCAATGTCTTGGGTCGCAGATTGGACTGGATGTCTATGACTGCTGGGAAATGCCCCGGATCATCAGCTGTATCGAATTGTATCATCCAAATTGAGAGACATAAGTTTTTCGGAGGGTCAAACTTATAAATATTTATGCAAGGTATTCTTTCGTTGAATTTAAAAATATAGATTATTTTTCAATCAATCGCTCCCGTTTCCCTCTGACCAGATTTTCTCCGCTTTATTTTTATTTGATTAGTCGGATGATATTGAGCTTTTTGTGGCATTTTATTATATAGATAGGAAAAAAAAAACAATGTTTTTCATCGAGAAATAGTAGCAGAATAATTTTTTATAACAGTATAAAATTTTTTTTATCGTTTTTTTTTTTCTTTTTTTACTGAATGGAATGATTTATAATACCAGAATAAAATTTCATTGCTGATTTTTATCACTTTTTGGGTATTGATAGATTGTTATTATAACAACAAGCATTTGACGCTTGTGGAGTGAATGTTAATTATTGAAATAAATTTTTATGGAAATAAGCGATTTATATATGTATGTGTACTTTATATTGTGTTAGACGCTTGGAAAACTTTTCTTATAAAGGGTCATATCCAGTCGCAAGGTTGAAAAAGGCCGTTTTCAATAAATTTTTTTGAGAAGGCATTTTATTTTACAAAGAAGAGTAGCCGAATAAAAAAAATAAGTACATGATTGACTTATGATGAATAACAAAGTCATTGATGAATTCTATTATTAGTAGATTTCATAGAAATCTAGTTTTTGCAGCCGTCCTCATGACGCGACTTTTGGAAAATTTTCGAACTGATTCAGAAAATATATTCCGTCAAAAAGTTTATATATGTATATGAATTTATACGATATAACGCGACGTGTAGACACGATAGCGTATTCTTGGCGGATCCCAATGAAACTCGGCTTACGTATTCTATGGATCAATACCAAGGTTAAGTTCGAAGATGAGCCAAATCGGTTCATTAGTTTAGAAATGGCAACAAATTAAAATTTTTGAAAAACGAAAAAAAATCCGATTTTTGATGATTTCGTCGAAGATAATTTTTGAACGCGATAACTTATTAAATATTCGTTGAGTTCATCCGAATGCTGATTAAATGAGCTTTAATTTTCATATCGATATGTTTTGCTAGTCTAGATATCCAACTAAATGATTCAGTGAAATTTTGCTGTTGCATTCGTTTTTATAAAACGAGATATCCAAAAGAAATACTACTTCCATTTCAACTGCCGAATGGCATTTTTATTATTATAACATGTGTAGAAAGTATTATTCTTCTTGGGTTCCAGTGTAGCACTGCTCTAGGTTCATGTGAACAGGTCAAAGATTGCATGTGCAAATCCCCAAACTATTCGGATGAAAATTTGAATGTTGTCGCAAGGGGTCGGTGTTTGGGTATCTTATGAACATACTAAAGGAATTTATCATGAATTCATATTAGTGAACAAAAATTAACATTTTACTAATCGAAAAAATAGTCTAAATTTAAGTTTTTGACAAAATGACGACTGATTAACCACAAAATTGCGATTTCCGACAGAAATTTTTGTAAAAAATTGTTTAAAAAAAAAGAAATAGTCAGCAAAAATTTTATTCCTCAGGTTAATCTTTAAAAAATATCCAAGAAAATTGTGTTAAAATTTTAGATCGATTGGTTGGATATCTTGCATTTAGCCTTATATCTCGTTATTTATTACCTTTAGGCAAAAATTTGAAGAGAACTTTTCTCTTCTATATTAAGTTCCCTAACTTTTTTATTTCAACTTTTTTTTGGTAGGATCAATATTTTTTCATTTATACCGATTCAAACGGCCAAAAGTCATCAATCGCTGGTTATTATATAAATTATTTTTCCGAAATCGTTAGAATACATGAAAAATTAGTTATTTTCAATTTTACAAAACAAATTATTATTTTTTTTTGAATTATTTATTGATATAAAAATAATATACTCAAATACATGTACATTCCAAAAACGTAAAAATATTTAGCTTTTTTACATTCTAACTGGATATCTTAAGGAGTTTCGATGGTGACATGAAAAAAGTTCCATATGGATTTGAAAATTTTGTCAATTAATGGTCTTATGATCGAGGATGTATGGTTTAAATTTTAAATCATTTCACCACCTGGTTTATGAAAAAATGTGACGTGAACTTGCCCTTATACGCCGCTATCGCCATAAGAGCCTATGTATAAAGAGCTATATTTGAATTCCCAATTTCTCGTAAACGATGTGGACGAATTGAATAAAACTTGAAATTGCCTATGTATAAAGAGCTATATTTGAATTCCCAATTTCTCGTAAACGATGTGGACGAATTGAATAAAACTTGAAATATAGCTGCAGAAAAGACAGAGCAATAAATGGTTAGTTTTTTGTTTTGCTGGAACTTTTTTTGATTTTTCGATTTTTGAAAATTGATTTTCTAATCAACGAATTAACAAAAGAGTTTTTATATCAT
The DNA here is from genome assembly GCA_002156465.1 of Macrocentrus cingulum. NCBI lineage: Eukaryota > Metazoa > Arthropoda > Insecta > Hymenoptera > Braconidae > Macrocentrus > Macrocentrus cingulum. The sequence continues at coordinate 3,553 of MVJL01000624.1, read as the reverse complement.
ACATGCGTGTAAAGTGCTACTTTACATGCAATTCGCGCACGCTAAACGGACATATAAAGTAGCCTTCACACGCATTAATGATATAAAACAGTATTCATACATGCGTGTAAAGTGCTACTTTACATGCAATTCGCGCACGCTAAACGGACATATAAAGTAGCCTTCACACGCATTAATGATATAAAACAGTATAAGCAACGCGTGCGGCAACTGACGGCCTACGCAAAGGCGATTTTTCTGGCACTTGCCTCGGCTCGCATCACAGTTGTGCGCAAACGGGTGAAAATTGCGTACGAGCCGAAGGCGAGTCCGCTAATGACGCACGTCCCTCACTTACCGCACTAGTTGCATAATGTACTAGTTGTGCGCAAACGGGTGAAAATTGCGTACGAGCCGAAGGCGAGTCCGCTAATGACGCACGTCCCTCACTTACCGCACTAGTTGCATAATGTACTATTATAATACCACTTTCGGATAGCCAATAAGGCACTTGAATCTAATAAAATCAAAATTGGGCCTCTTTCACTTACCGCACTAGTTGCATAATGTACTATTATAATACCACTTTCGGATAGCCAATAAGGCACTTGAATCTAATAAAATCAAAATTGGGCCTCTGACTGATTTAATATCGAAGATACAACGTTTTGAATTTCTCTCATTTTGGGATAGACATCAATGGATACGGCCATTTTTAGAGGTGTATGTTGGGCCTCTGACTGATTTAATATCGAAGATACAACGTTTTGAATTTCTCTCATTTTGGGATAGACATCAATGGATACGGCCATTTTTAGAGGTGTATGTATAACGTATTGGTATTGAAGCTGAAAAAAAAAACATTTCACGACTGTTTACACAGGAAAATAATAAAACACATAATAAAAAGTTGCAGCTGGTAGTTGTAAATTTCAAAACCTTAGAGCAATACACGCTTGTTGTTTTTAATGCCCTTAAATAGAAGGGTTTTTGTGTATATTTCCAATTTTATTCTGGTTTTTTGAGTGTATATATTGATATGCGTATATTGAATCATTGTAGATTTTATACTGGTCATAAAAAATTTTTTATGCTTCATGATTGCTATAAATTGTTTGTCACTATATATACCTGACATTTTAAACGTATTATAATACGGTGTCTATATTTACCGACATCGAATAATGCGCTTCTTGAATAAATCTCGACGGGCAGCATCCGAAAGGCAGTTTGACGCGGGTTTGACGGTGCGAGTAATACTGCGATATTTATTGCACGCGTTGTATCGCTCCTGCACGTATTTTTATGGGCTCATAACGGTTACAGAGTGTTACATGTGGCGCCCGGATATGTGTATGAACACATCCGCGCACGTGATTCCAGTTCGAAAGATTGTATTTTTGCTGAATGAACTCGAGTTAAAATTTTTTTGTATCATTGCTGACGACGTGTCATACATTAAATTGTTGCATTATTTATCATGCATGCTGGTGTTTTTTATATGTTAATGGATTGTGAAATATTTTTGAATAATTATATAGACTGCAAATATGGTAATATGCTTCGCATCGTAAAAAAACGTTGAAAAGTGCCAATTTAAAAAAATAGACATTGAAATTTGTTGTATTTTCCCGCTTTGCGCGACGCGTAGTGTGCGTCTATGGAAATACACAGGAACCCAGACGTTCCGCGATGTCAAAAAAACGAGTGAGTGAGCGAACATGCGTTTTTACGCACTAGTACGTAAAGGGGCTACTTTACGCACTAGTGCGTAAAAACGCACTTTAGGACTTTATGTCAGCAGTGAAAAAATCGGCCACTTTACGGCGGCTCAAGAGTGATAAAAAAACGAGCTTTAGAGCCATGTGTTACAAAAAATAGTACATTGTTCACCAAGGGAGCAAAAGAGGTCATTTCAACAGTGAAAAGTTTACTGCCCGAGCCGAAGGCGAGGGCAGGGATTCTCGGTCAAAATAACCTCTTTTACATGCCGAGGTAAACATACTATTTTTCGTCGTAGCGGGAGCAAAAACGCCATTTACTCCCGCTATGACGAAAATGTTTTTTTTTTTTTTTTTTATTTTGAGTGGTCGTTCATATTTCTTGAAGAAAAATGGCAAATCACGTTCCTTATATAAAAACTTTTTGTTAACAATTCCAAAAATCACTGAAAAAAATTCTCAAAACATTAAATAAAAAAATCTGAGGAAGATTGCAAGAGTTTAGAAACAAATCTTAGACGAAAAAGAAGCGGAAAATAATAAACAACGTTATTAGGACCAATCTGGCAAAGATTTGCGTCTACCGGGAAGGAAGAGGGGTAAGTTAATTATTGGGAAAGGAGGGGCGCGTGGTGATATGCCGTTAATGCGACATACGCGCTCACGCGTTCGTACGTGGTTTACGAGAGAAGTAGATACGTGCACGATTACTTATTAGCGTCCAGTGGTTGAGGATGGAGTTAACGAGGGTGGCGTGTATCGGTATATATAGGAAGGGTCTGATGCCGTGGCTGTGATTAGAGGGTGGCTCCCAGATGGATGGACGGACGCTTGGTTAATTTTCAATTATCCGGGAGGGGTCGCGAGGGCAGAAACGCGGATTGTACCGCGATGCTGTGTGGATCGGCCGCAGACCCTCTATGGTCGGGCGATTTCCAAACGGGCTGTATGTTCACTCGGCGCCACACATTCTCTCTCACCGAGAATCGCCCTGGGCGATTGATTAGCGTTACACTGATCAGACAATATACAGTCACGAGTGTTGCGGCTAATTAAACGGTCTGACCAACCACCGACAATCTCTTTCTCTATAACCTAGATGACTGTTATGATTAGTCGGCCCTCAACATTTGTGGAAAACGTTGGATTTCTGATAGAAAAAATTGTTAAGGTGACTTCGATGCTAGTCCGAGAGTCGAACCTAGAAACTCTTGGTTAAGCGCCAAATGTTCTTTCAACCCTGAGCTACCTAGAACATTCTAACAAATCAACCAATTAATTAAGACACTCATTCAATTTTATCGATGGTGAGTAAATTCATTATTTACTAGCTACCTAGAACATTCTAACAAATCAACCAATTAATTAAGACACTCATTCAATTTTATCGATGGTGAGTAAATTCATTATTTACACTGAGAGACAAATTTATTAATAGTTAATAAAATTTATTAATATATTAATAAATTTTATATCAGGTGAGTGATATAGTAAATGTATAAAAAAATCGCTGCTCGAAAATAGATGAATAATTTGTTTGTATCAACGAATTGAAAAATTTTGGATTAATTAATGTTTATAGCTATTTGAGAAGTATTTATTTATTGTAAATACATCATCTTATTTACGTGTGTAAACATCTTGGACGTTAAAATTATCTACAAACAATATGATCGCAAATTGTTAAAAAATAATTCTAAAATCCAATACGATATAAAAATTTTTCATTAAAATTGTTAATAACAAAATTAATTTTTCAAAACGTTTTTAAACCTATTGTACTTATTAGAATTAAAGTGATAGATAATTTCAAGAAAAAGAAAACCTCAGTTGGCTTGCGTAGTTTGCGCGCA
>MVJL01000618.1:0-17038 GCA_002156465.1 Macrocentrus cingulum | reverse complement strand
TTTTTTTTTGGCTGCCTCGCCTTGAATACTCTTCATTTGCTGGATAATAGTATCTTTTGTGATATTTATATCAACATGCTCAACCAATTTTTTAAGAATGTCTACATCATGGATAGCATTATGTGCTCCTTCAGTGCTATCGAGTCCCAAGAAATCATTGGCAAGATCAGATTGCTTATAACTAGCTTCTTCATCTCGTTTGCCTTTCAATGCTGCTCTAATGAGTGGGCGCGTGTCAGCAAATCCGACAACGATGCCTACAAAATCTTTGTAAAGTCCTGTACTTTTCATAAAATTCGTTATGACACGACGGTCAAACGAGAAACAATTGTGAGCAATCAAAATAATAGGATGATTAATCCGCCTTAAAAACTCCAGGAAACTCGTAGCAGCATCGAGCAGCGAAAATGAAATAACTGGTGTGGAGTGATAGCACAAAATTCCATTTGATACTGTGAGTTTGGTAACTGCAGATGCCCTGCTGTCAATGGCTATTGTTGGTGTAACATAAATTTCAAACTGTGTTGAGTCGTTCTTTGCTGCAATTTGTAAAATTTGAGGATTTGACCCAAATCCTGTTGTTTCCACGTCAAAAAATACTATGTCGGCTGGTTTAAGATCCTCTACATTACAGGGCTGGTCAACAAAATCGAAACCAAGACTCAATCCGCATCCAGACTCATAAGAAATTCCTTCTTTGCGCGTACGTTTGTTGTTCAAAAGAGTTTTTTGCCTCATCAATTGACGTCGACGCCTTTTGGCTTCCACAGTTTGAGCCTTGATTTTTCTTCGTCGAGCAATTTCATCTCGCTTTTTCTCGCAAATTTTTCTCGCAAATTTTTTTGAAGTACTGCGGAACTAACACGGATGTTATTAGACGACGAACCTCCATAATGAATCATTTTTGGTGCTTTGGTGGCGACTGTCCTGTTGAATGACTCGTTGGCCTGACTGGATCCACATGGGCTCAATTTATCTGCAGTATTAGCGAAGGACTGAAAAATGTCTTGCAATTTTGGCTTCAAAACCATGTCAGTGAGGCCCTTTCCTCCTAAAACATTATTGCACCAGTCACCACACTGAGAGTGATCATCAAACGCGTGTGGTACAATATTGAGTTGTCCGTTTCTTGTAGCTTCGTTGTTATTTTTGTAATATCGGGAAAATATATTATAAAAAAAAGAGTATAGGCGTAAAGCAAAGGCCATCGGTTAGTTTTAAGCATAGACTTAAGATGCTATTATTGTAAGAGTGCAAAAGAGAGAGAGAGTGAGAGAGATAGAATGAGGGTATGCACGGAATATGCAGGTATGACGTTTTCTGGAATTTATGGTAAGAGTGCAAAAGAGAGAGAGAGTGAGAGAGATAGAATGAGGGTATGCACGGAATATGCAGGTATGACGTTTTCTGGAAGGGATGAATGCTGAGGGTCAGTTTTGACCTGTGAGTCAGAGACAGTTCCGAATGAGCATTTTAAGGGATGAATGCTGAGGGTCAGTTTTGACCTGTGAGTCAGAGACAGTTCCGAATGAGCATTTGACACTGATGTAACGTCGTTTGTATTTCACAATCTTCAATAAATCAATAACATAATACTAAACCTGTCCTAACTAAAGAACTCACTATCCTAACTCCATCAGTAGGGTTTTATATTTTTATTCTTCTCCAACACACACCCAAAATAATAACATAATACTAAACCTGTCCTAACTAAAGAACTCACTATCCTAACTCCATCAGTAGGGTTTTATATTTTTATTCTTCTCCAACACACACCCAAAACAATATTTAAAATATTTCACCATGACGGTTGATAGTTTAACACCGTACAGACATTTACTCAATTTGGAGACAACGTGATTTTTGTCACTCCACTTTTCAATCGTGTGACTTGCTTTGCTGCGCAATGTAGCGATGGTACTCGAGTCGTCGTCTCCAATTAGCGTACCAAGTTGAACCCGGGTGGCAGCGAAATCTGGATTTTCAAGAAGAATTTCCACAGCTATATCTGCTTCCATGGACTTTGCAGAACCGTCAAAATTTTTCGGACAGTCAGGTTTGGCGCAATGGCCATTTTCCTGGTACTCGCAAGCTTTGCAGCGTTTATTTCTCGCTGAAAAACCTATAATTTTGTTTGTGTAGAAACCAATAGCTGATGCATGCCCTGAAAAAAATATTAGAATTTTGTATAATAGTGTTTACATGGAAATTTTACTATTTAATTACCTGTTGAACTGTTGTATGAGCGACCAGACCCTCTCTTCTGCCATCCTGCGTCGTAGCTTATTGTTAAATCAACAATATTATCTTCTGACCAATTATCTTAAAGCCTCAAACTATTTAAAAATTGAAAAATCAAGTTAATACGTTAAATATCGTATAGAATGTGCTCCGAAATTTATCGGGACTAATTTTAGACAAATCTTAAAATAATAAACTATTAAATAGCCATATGTCATACGACGAAGATCAAAAATAATTAGATTGCTGTCAAACAGCACCTTATCGGTAAAAAATTAATTCAATGCTAGTTATAATTGTCGCATCGAATCATTTGTCCTCAGACTCATTACTCATTACCCTTCTCGTTCGATTGTTAGTTCTCGTTCCGCCTTCAAATTCTCTAAACAAGTTTCCTTCGCCACGTCTCGTATAGTTGAGCCCACTTTGTTTTCGATGCGTTTGAATGTAGTTGAATACATTGTAGGAACTTCCACAGCTGACAGTATGGTATTCAGATGTGTATTCCCTGAACCAGATTCAATCGTACCTGTACGAAAAACAAAAAGTCCAATACACTTAATCACGGATAGGTATATAATAAAACTATATTTTACCAGCGACGATTTTGGTATTAACCGTGAACGTTGGTCTTGCAGATGATGATCCTGGTTCCGTCTCCGATGTTATAGGTATATAATAAAACTATATTTTACCAGCGACGATTTTGGTATTAACCGTGAACGTTGGTCTTGCAGATGATGATCCTGGTTCCGTCTCCGATGTAGAAAAATTGTATTGTCGATAACAAGATGAACATTTCACTAAAAATATGCTCGCCAAACCACTTCTCGTCTCGTTCAAAACGTTTCTAAAAGACACCGCTCGGCTGCAAGCATTGCACCAAAAATCTGACAATAATTTTAAATCTATTAATCTTCGTCCACTCAATTCTGCAATAGAAATCCAAACAAAATTATAGAAAATACGCCAGAAGACTATATTTGAGGTTAAGTTCATCAATTCAACCGATAGAAAATATCACACTTACTCAATTGCTTATCCATATCTAAATCTTGCTTGGTTTTGTTTCTTTTAATCACATTATTTTTCCATTTTGCCACATTGCTCTTGCAGAATTTCCCTTTATATCGCGTTTGTTCGGAGTTTGACATTTTGTTTATTATCGCTCAAGCAGCTGTGAATGGTGATATATCTGTATATGTGACTATATATAGATATACAGCACCCGACCAACAGTGCGGCGTTACCGCTTACAGTCTTCCCGCCATGTACTTGAAAACTACTCGAGTCATTATGAGATCAATAACGCCTAATTGTCATATTGAAAATGATTTTGAGAAAATTTAACTTACGGAAACTTAGATGTAAAGTTAATTAATAAATTTTAAGATAACTATACTTTAATTATAATAATATAAAAATCAGTTGCTGTTTTGACTCCGGGAGTAACGCTTGTACCTCCTTAACTGAAGAAACATCTGCCAATTATATTGATACTCTACATGTATTGTTTCGAAATTTTAATCTTTTAGAACATCAGTGACAGTTTTTCGTACTCAAATATATTAACTACTATGTAATTTGACCGCTTTATGAAAGAATTATAGTTAAAGTCTCAAAAATAGTATATATTTAAATACTGTGTTCATATACATGTACACACTCTGATATATAAATATGATTGTGATATTAGCAACTTCACGATTTGCGTGTTAAATAGGAAAATAATAAAATATAACTTATTCATACGTACAATACATAATATACCTCGTACATAAAATAGCATAAGAGCTCTCGCGTAAGAGCCTGTGTTGAAAGTGTCAACAAATACATAAATTAATATCTTATAAAATTATATTCCAAATATGAAAACATTGGACCGTCTCGTTATTGAATAAATTGACCGTAAAGTTGACCCTTTTTTGTGGCTCACCCATAGGATCCTGTGTTGAAAGTGTCAACTTTACAGTCAATTTATTCAATAACCAGACGGTCAAATGCTTTAATGTTTGAAATATAAGTTTATTAGTGATCAATTTAGGTGAAAAAACATATTCTATGACTCGAAGTTGGAAATGTTTTTCAACCTATAGAAACGCTTGAACCTCCTTAAACTCGCGAAATTTATCAATATAATCACCTAAAGGCTTGCGATAATAATGACAGGAAGCTACGCAATGCAATTTATTGAATAAAAACCTAATCTCAATATTTAATTGAACATAGAAACGATTTGTGATTTTTTTTCAATAAGTGTTTATCAAACTTTTTCCAAGATTACCGCTAGGGACATGTTATTGATAAATTTATTATCACCATCAGTTGAGAGTATTTAAAAAAATTAGACGAATTCTTAATTGTTTACTTCAGCTACAGGAATAATTTATATTTTCAGAATAAGTAAATGCAAAGGGTGACTTAGATCGACAGATAGAACAGCCTAAAAAATGCGAGATATAATCATGGAAGCCGAGCTAAAAGTACTGTGTGTCACAGCTCGAGAAATAGAAAGAAAGTAATGTCCAGAGGGTTGACTCTTCCGTAACCGTAAGTATATTAAGAATACACCATTATATTCTTATAAAAACTCAACATAAAAAAAAAACTTTTTAGTTTAGCTATGCGGGGATATTCACGGGCAGTTTAACGACCTGAAGAAGCTGTTTAGAGTTGGCGGAGATGTTCCTAAGACGAACTATCTGTTTATGGGTGATTTTGTCGATCGAAGATTCTACAGTGTTTATACATTTCTCCTTCTTCTCGCGCTAAAAGTAAGTAAAGTTTTTAGGTAGATTTCATAAAATCTAACTATTGCATCTGTCCTCATGGTAGAATTTTCACCTGAATTTATCATTACATGTTCTAATTAGTCGATCAGAGTTCGAAAATAGTAGTGGAGAAGAGAGAACCTCGTTTTATGCCGGAAACGCGTCTGTTCATCTCAATATCAAGTCTCAACTGTAATATGCGCTCGTAAAATATAATTATGAATACTAGATAATACTTTTATAGCATCATATATTTTAATAGACTATAAATAACAACAAAAAATTATAAACCATGCGCTTGTGGGAAAAAGCCAACTTTGAAATCTACCCGATTTCGCATAAAAGACATCGTGGAGTGCGGTTTTCAGCTATGGCAACTTCATCTTCTCGATTCGCTGCATAGTCGCGCATGGCTGCATGACCAACATACAATGTCAATTGTATTGGACTCGCAAAGTTGACATACCGTGCAGGGTAAATTGTCATTCACATTCCCTTCGTAATAAAATAATGCCTTATGGAAGTATGCAGGCTGATTGCAGAATGGACATTTGAGTCGCCGGCGGCCATGGATTGCAACTCTCTCAATTCTGTGCGAGCAATCGCTGCACATCTGCCTGTGTAGACAGGGCAGACAAGTCATGCCAATTGGATTTATGAAATACACATCACAAATTATTTTTAGTGCATAAATGATGCGGTTGTTGATGATTAGTTGCTCATCGAGCATCATTGTGTCATTATGCATCAAGTTTTGAAGATGATCGCTTAGATGAGTTGTAATCCGTTGCAGAAAGACTGGAGGTGTTAACTTGTCATTTTGCAACAATAGCTACAGTCGTTGCAATTCGGTTTGATCGATGCAAGAATTATTCACACAAGGAAATTATTTCAGCCTAAGAGTTGTGACGTACTCGTTCAGCATCGCACTCGGCAGCATTCCAAAGTGACACCAATTTTTCTGAAACAATTGAACAAAAAATCCATTGACGGACTAAGTAATTGATTAATATTGTTACCTAGAACTTACGGAAAAAAGTGGATGTGTTTAGATTTTTCAACAACCGCACTTCCAGAATTCAAGTCAATGTTGCTAGTTTGGTGATTTCTATGCGGACATTCACTCCGCGTGAATGATGCAAGCGATAGACAGGTATTTGTGAATAGTGAAATGAGGAGTTTATCCAGATTCGACGAAAAGAATTTACACTTTGCTTTATAATGAATAAAGGATTCGCGCGTATAAAGGTTCGACGTGATATATGTGAAATACTAGTAACGCGAGGAGTCTAGGAGACTTTCTGAGGGCGAGGCGGGTTCGAGCACCCGTTTTGTTGAACCTCACCGGGTTCCAAATTTGGCAGGCTGCCGAACTGGAAGATTTCTATTGGGTTTGGTGTCTAATCGTGGGTTGCTGATTGCCCGCGGAGGTGTCGCGCGGTTTGGCGCGGCCAAACCGTGCGCGCCTCCAGGTCCGCGTGGAGGCTTTTTCGGTGTAGTGTCGTGTGGCAAATTCGTGGTGCCGTGTGCACAACGAATTTGCCTTATCAATTTTTATTTTTATAACTTTTTGAGTGATTGGAGATTAACGACCCTCCGAGTTGGAAGTATTAACGACTTTGTTATCACATACCGCGAGTTATTTTGGTGACTATGGGTGCGAGGGAGACAGAGGCCGTTTCTCGACTGTTCCAACCGCTCGTAATTTACTGATTTAGATTAAAATGTATTTGGGCTTCGCGCCCTTCTATTCTAATAGCGCGAGCGCTCGAGAGAGTGCTCTGAAGTTGTAATACCTCCCTCGTCAAAGATCCCGGGTAAAAATGATGCAATCGATTGCAGACTTGTCAAAGATCTTCAGCAGATTTTTCGCTCGTAGATCTGCGGTAGATCTGTAGTAGATTCGTTTGGGGAGACACATTAAAAAATGAGAAAAACAGAATATAGACCTCCGGAAGACGTTTCAAAGATCTTTAGGGCAACATTCAATGGATCCATTGTTCCTCTGACGTCAACCATTGTAATATGCATTGACCAATGTGATTCGTCTTGTTATAGGTAAAAAAATTATGTTAGTTTATTTTTTAGGAGGGGAACTATTAAGCAATTGCACTATCTTTCTAAGTTTATTAATTTCTTCCTGACAATCCATTCGATAAGACCGAGATCCAAAAAAAAAAACAAAATAAAATGATTTGAAAACAATTTTTCTGTATTACTTTTAGTTTTTAATCTAAAGAATTGAAACTTTTTCAACTCAAAAACAAGAAATGACGTTATTTAGATTATTCAACGTAACTTATTGCACTGTAGCGGAGTAAAAATAAGCAAAAAAAAATTGATAACTGCTTGATGATGATGTGTACACAGTCAGTTTTATAAAGTAAGTTTTATAACGTCTCGCAATCATAATCATTTTACTTACCTTCACAAATATTCATTTGAAGATTACGCCTTTCGTGAAATGACGAAAAAACTGCAGCTTCCGTTTAAATAAACTTTTAATACCCATGCGTTATTGGCTCACTATTGAGAATGTAGTTTCTTAGAAAATAAATATTATTTCTTTAATGATAAAATTTATTGAGAATCAACAGAGGATACTGGTTCAACTACAAACATATAATTATCTTGAGTAAAATCCTTTACGGTGTAACAAACGCTTTTTGAATGATCATGCCAACTACAATCAAATTTTCTTGATTTATGATTTTACATGAGTACAATGTCCATAGTCACGTCAGAGAATGTTCTGAATGGCGATGTCGATGTTAATTTATTAATTATCGCGTAAAATTCAGAACGGGCATTACAATTTTGACAGCGGTTTCGACACTCACAAAAACATAATTCTATAATTGTATTATCAGTCCTACATTGATAGATTTCTCTCGAGCATCGAAATATTTCACAATCATTGAATTTACTTTCCGTTTGCGTTTATATAATTCTGATTCGTAAACTGTATGATATGTAAACAATCTCTGAAACACGTATATTTTTCGAACTTCGTCTAATGAACGGAGAAGAACAACAGGTAGTTATTCCATCAGACAGACAGAAAACTTTGTTAGCGCTTCCAATAATAGACGTTTTTTCTGAAATTTCTGTCACTTTTCGCCTGTTTTTATCATTTAGTTCCATTCGTTCACAAAATAAAGCTATTTTTGAATTGGGTACAAATGTTTTACATTTTTCTCGAGTAATATTAATAAACACAGTGTAAGGGTATTATTTCTCTATTTCCTTCTATTTTTGAATTGGGTACAAATGTTTTACATTTTTCTCGAGTAATATTAATAAACACAGTGTAAGGGTATTATTTCTCTATTTCCTAACCGCTAATCGCTAATACCCTACCTTCGTTCAATTACATCATCGGCGAGGATCTCCGACGGGCGCCAGCTAATTTTTTGTATCTGACCGGAAACCAGCAAAACCGGTCTATCACTCAAAATTCTCAAAAACCTCCTAAACCTCAACCAAAACTTAAACCTAAATAGCTAATTTTTTGTATCTGACCGGAAACCAGCAAAACCGGTCTATCACTCAAAATTCTCAAAAACCTCCTAAACCTCAACCAAAACTTAAACCTAAAACTTAACTCTAATCCCCGCGAATAAATAACTGATACGGAATTTCCCAGCTAGACAGTACCCTGATGTTCGGGTATGGTTAACTCTAATCCCCGCGAATAAATAACTGATACGGAATTTCCCAGCTAGACAGTACCCTGATGTTCGGGTATGGGTCGTGGTAATTTTTCCGTGGCTCCCAGCCAAGTATAATTTAAACTAAATCATCAAACTAACCAACTAGACTCGAAATATTAACAACAATAGAATCAGATAAATTACATAATTTTCTATAAAGTGCGGTATTTGAAAGGTATCCAAAAAATTCGGTAACGATAATCAAACATAAATAACCAGACTCTAAACGGTAACAGATGACTCAATCTCTCCAAAATCAAATTAAACGGGAATAATCTTACTTGACGAGACTTAAGACTCTACGATAACCTCTCCTTCGTCGATCGGGCTGCATTTCAACGAGTTCCTCGGTTCCTTGGCCTCCATAAAGTCAACCAGCGGACGTACCTTGGTTCCCCAGATTTTCCTTCACACTTTACACTCAGCCAAAACTCGACTGCTCACTCAGAGCACCAACTTTAGAAGTCCATTCTCTATGACATCTCAGCTCCAACTCTCTTCGACGACTCCTCGAAAACTCACTCCTCAAGACTCCGATACTCACTCCTCGAGCTCTGGACTCTGACTCTCGACTCCCAAAGCTGACCGCTACTCACTGACTCAGACTCAAAAACTCAACTCTATTTCCGACTCTTGCCGAACTCACTCGAGCGACTTCTCCACCAGAGCCACGAGGAAACACAAAAGCTAAACTTAAATCTAATCGGTCAGTCCGGTTGCGCGTGGCCATCTCGCACCCGGATCCACCACGCAAAATACCTAAACCCAAAACTGTGTTTCCCCGGACCCTTACCATATGGAGCGCCAGGTCCTTCCCCTGGTCTTCTGTCTTTCTCGGTAGTCCCACAACGCTCTAAACTCTAAATCTTACCATCGGAACTCTACTTGATCGATCAAGTCTCTCGAATCCTCACTACTATCGATCCTTCTCGTCTCGTTTCGTCTCGCGTCTCTCTCTATTGAATCTAAATATTATAATAATGACTCTAAATTACCTTTATCTGTTAATAATACTTGAAAATTGAATAAAAATAAATGTTAAGTGACTACATGGCTGTGTTTTGTGACGGCAACGGAAAAATAACATCACAACAGATAATGCTGACGAAATTTGAAGATGGACAAAATGTGTACCGTGGATTAATTTTTTGAGCAATCCATTTAATCCTTCGAACGGGTAGCACGATGTTACCCAGAGTGGACCGAAATCTTTCACGACATCAGGAATATGGAGCAAATGATGGAAATTGCAGGACATATGTTGCAAACCATACAAATCTTCATATTTTTCCACGAACTCTCTAAATAATCGTGAAGCTATATTTATCATTTTATCAGATACACTTTCTTGATACAGCAGAGTGACACCCAAAACTAACAACTTCAAGTGATCGAAATAATCTTTATCCATTAAATCATGTAATAGAGGTATGCAACAGTACAGGAGAAAATCGTGATATTCGCGTGCCTTCCAATACTTCATGTCAGAGATCGGCCGTGGTTGTCTCAGAACAGTACAGGGAGGTCGAATAGTCTTTATTCTCGAGTTAATTAAATCAAGATATTGATGAAGTGAAAATCGCTGGGTCGAATATTTTTGATTGAATCATAACGAAAACCATTTTTTACAGATGCCTAAATCAATGCAGTGCATAGCATCAACAACAGTGGTTCTAATAAAATCATAACAGAATTTTGAAAGTAAAGTGGGTCCTTCAACGCCCTTTATATTTTTGACATTTAATTTCAACGCTTGTTGTGCATACTTGATTGTTTGCTCAGTAGTCCGTAAATTCAACACATGATTCAAGTGATATGTTTGGACATGATTGACTTTTTTACTGGCTATTTCACATTTCTGACAGCCGTTTTTTGCCATGTGTGGTGACATATTTCAAAACTGAGCTTTTGCTGGCAAATCAAGCGTTCCACACATTACCAAACCTCGCACAAAGATGGACGAATTGAATCCAGGAATATTGAAATGTATGCCTTTATATAGAGCTTCAAGCTCATCATAAAACGCACTCATAAACTTGTTTGCATTTGGTTTTCCGTGACCGAACCACAATCCTGCTGAAATGGTATTTTCAGGTTTGATACGTTCACGAAACGGTAACTCATTTATTCTTAGAAAAAAAGGCCAGATATTAAACTTTGAAGATTTAAATGGGGAAACGCCATCCGTGTTCCATGTAAATGAAATATGTGAGCATACCGAGAGAAATCCGTCATTGCTTAGAAAAGATTTGTAGACTTCTCCATCGTAAATATCCCTTTTATTATCTGATTTATTCCTAAAAAAGCGATGTTGAAGTAGATCATCAAATCCTACGCGCAAGAACATCGCTGCCAACTGAGATAATATCGATAATGAGATGAAATACGGATTGGAGTTTTCAGGTACTTTCTGGCAATTTAAACAATTATCTTCTTGTGATCGTAAGGTTGAATGACAAGTAGAACAGTAATAGTGTCGAACATAATCAGTCCGTAAGCGGTCAAAATATTGTTCGAATTTAAATGTAGACGTCAAACAGTGGTTAGGGTCAATGCAATGATGACTAATTAGCAATAAAATATCAGCTAACAGTGAGTCGGAAATTTTATGGCGAATAGTCAGAAGGAGAATTGATAATAAACTTTCATGTACAGACAATGGTGCTCCCGGGTAAAGAGGTTGATTAGAGATGTTGTCATCAAGAAAACTATCATCGGAACCCGTCGATAAATTCTCGTCACTGTCGGAACGATCAGAGTGTTCGCTGCTTTAAGATATATCATTCGTAGATCTTGACGAATAAGATTCTTCGTCATCTTCAGAATCGCAAGTATTAAGAAAACTATCATCGGAACCCGTCGATAAATTCTCGTCACTGTCGGAACGATCAGAGTGTTCGCTGCTTGAAGATATATCATTCGTAGATCTTGACGAATAAGATTCTTCGTCATCTTCAGAATCGCAAGTATTGTTGAGTGTACAACACGGTAATTTACCATGAAATAATCGTCACTGTCGGAACGATCAGAGTGTTCGCTGCTTTAAGATATATCATTCGTAGATCTTGACGAATAAGATTCTTCGTCATCTTCAGAATCGCAAGTATTGTTGAGTGTACAACACGGTAATTTACCATGAAATAAATCCAAAAAATCCTGCGTCTCCATTTGATTGTCTACTTCGTGACCTGCAAGATATAAAAAAGTGCAAAAAAAGTCAACACGGTAATTTACCATGAAATAAATCCAAAAAATCCTGCGTCTCCATTTGATTGTCTACTTCGTGACCTGCAAGATATAAAAAAGTGCAAAAAAAGTAAAATTGAGAATTAATTGGATTCCTTTAGGGTAGATGTATTTATACAAAACTAGAAAAGAATCTGCTATTCATGAGTAATAACAATCATTCGAGTTGCTAGGCTGAGTTTCACGAGCAACTATTTTTTTTTCGCGATGAGATGAGATTTTATTTTAAGCTGTCAAGTATAATTTTTTAAATTTAAGTCATTCGAGTTGCTAGGCTGAGTTTCACGAGCAACTATTTTTTTTTCGCGATGAGATGAGATTTTATTTTAAGCTGTCAAGTATAATTTTTTAAATTTAAGGATGCTTTAAATTTATGATCCCAGTAATGCTTAATATTTTGAATCTTTGAGTACGGTATTTACATTCGTTGAATAAAACCGTTTACACAAAAATTTTTCTGCCTTTTCTTAATTCTTTAATAGTATTTTTACACGGATTTTCATGATATTGAACGTTGTGCGAAGTGATATTTAAGAAAAAAATCACGCGTTTAGAGGGAGAAAATGGTGGGTATTAAATTTAGTGAATCATTGTTTATATTTATAGAGCTTCAAGGCCTTGGATTAGTACTCTGATTTCTCGCAACTTCCGGCATTAAGTTTTTCTCATTTTTATTTAATTGAAAATTTGCATAGTACATTTTAATCCTCCTTACTCAAGAAAGGATTTCGTTTATCACTAACGCATCAATGGTGTCGTGCAAGAAAACAAATTTTAACCATCCAAATAGGTGAAAAAAATTTCTTTGTCCCCCCTGCTCAAGAAGTGACCCATTTTGTACCCCATTTGAGGGCGTGAAGTGGCTCATTTTGTCCCTGACTTTTTAGCCCTCTTTTCAGGGCTAAAGAGTGATATTTTAGTCCATAGGCCCTAAAATGCGGGCCAAAAAGTAAGTGACAAAAAAAAGCCACGTCACGCCTAACAAAAGGCGTCCAAAATGGGCCACTTTTCTCGCAGCAGGACAAAAAATATCGTGTGTGCCACGCGCCTAAATGTAGGCCATGTTGCACCCGGTAATTGCTGCACGAGCCGAAGGTCCGTGCAGCAATACCCGGTACAAGATAGCCTACTTCAGGCCCTTGGTACACAATATACTATCCTTCAGACGATCGATGGAAAATTTGATGAAAATTAAAATGCAATGTGCAAATTTTCATAAGATAGCCTACTTCAGGCCCTTGGTACACAATATACTATCCTTCAGACGATCGATGGAAAATTTGATGAAAATTAAAATGCAATGTGCAAATTTTCAATAAAATAAAAATTGAGACAAAATCAATGCCGGTAGTTGCGAAAAATCATAGTTCTTCTCCAGGTCTTGAGATCTTTATGAATAAATACAATAATTCATTAAATATAAAAATTGAGACAAAATCAATGCCGGTAGTTGCGAAAAATCATAGTTCTTCTCCAGGTCTTGAGATCTTTATGAATAAATACAATAATTCATTAAAGAGTGATATTTTAGAGAGTGATATTAAAGAGTGATATTTTATCATTCTTTAAATTTCATACTCACACAATAATGAAATCCCTTCCCATCAATTTATAAGCAAAAAAAAAATTATTTTACTGTATACACTGAGGAAATCGCAATTTTTCTACTTGGTCCACAAGTCAAACATCTAATAGTGTGTGTGATACATCCTTAGTAAAAAAAAAATTATTTTACTGTATACACTGAGGAAATCGCAATTTTTCTACTTGGTCCACAAGTCAAACATCTAATAGTGTGTGTGATACATCCTTAGAAATTATCGACAGTGATCGGCTGTATACACTGAGGAAATCGCAATTTTTCTACTTGGTCCACAAGTCAAACATCTAATAGTGTGTGTGATACATCCTTAGAAATTATCGACAGTGATCGGCCCACCCGACTATCCGATAAAAACTGGCAGTTGTTCCCGGGTTTTCGGTCAGTATAGATATCCACAGGAGTGCAGTGATTACCATTTTTTACATCAGATCATGTCATCATATTATCAAAACTTGAAAAAATATTTTCGAGGAATATCTATATACAATCACGTGTTTATTTCCAGAAGAAACGACGTTTAACTTTCATAGGGTAGGCAATTTGCACGGAAAAAGAGTAGGCGATTAGCGCTCGGAAAGATGACGAATTTACTGGTATATCCATGTACATCGCCTTAATATCCGTGTACATCGCCTTACTATCTGGACAGTCAGGCGATGTACACTGCACGCTGAATGTGGTTCGTCCCGGGTTTCTGGTCAGTACAAACCTTCAAGAGTGTAGTGAGTGCAAACTTTTCGTTTATATAGTGCCGTTTCCGATGTATATTTAGCTCAGATGTCATTTTTAGTGTATCCCAGTAAACGCTGACATACTTAAAAAATTTTTTACGCAATTTTCAGACGGGTATTATGTATACCTTCAACAATTTTGGAAATTTGGTGATTTGTTTTTGTTTTTTGCATATAATTTTGTAGCTCTGCGAGACAGCGAAAAATGTTTTGAGGGTTTAATGATTGGAAATTTAATGTTTTACAAAAAAACATTCTATAAATATTTTTAGCGTTTGGTTTCGAAATTGAGATATTTTAAAAAATATTATTTTTAGAGAATCTGCATTATCTCAAAATTCCGAGAGTTGCGAAAAAAATTTACTTGAACTTTTTTGTAGTTGATCGGACAAGTAATATTTTTATTCATATAACTTTTGGCGTTTTGTGTCGTTTGTTTCCGGCAATATAGCGGAAAAGCCACGAAAAACACGATCGCGGTAAAATTTCCAACGGATATATCCCTTTCGGAGAAGTAGAATATTTAAAAGGATTTTGAGGGATAGCAATAATGCTACGCGGTATGTGAATTATTTTTTAAGGTTCTACAGGTACCTGTAATGTCCATACTAGTCATATTTTCGTTACTGCTACACGTTCTTTCATACTCCGAGCTACCCGATGACAATCGCTTTTTTAAGGTTCTACAGGTACCTGTAATGTCCATACTAGTCATATTTTCGTTACTGCTACACGTTCTTTCATACTCCGAGCTACCCGATGACAATCGCATAGAAATAGATTGATCTGCGTATAAATACAACTCACTATATATATATATATATATATTGTGAAATTTTTATCTGAAAACTGTCTCGAATGGATAATGCCTACCTGAATGTTATATATATATTGTGAAATTTTTATCTGAAAACTGTCTCGAATGGATAATGCCTACCTGAATGTGTGGAACTCGCGTCTGAATTTGGCTCGTCTGCGGATGTGTCAGTTCGTCGCAATGTATCGTCGTTTTGTGAATTTTCAGAGTCTCCTGTTTCTCGTATCATTTTTAAAATCTTGTATTGATATGATTCACCTTTTTAGACATCTTATAGCAATCCTTAGCTTTTTGTGAATTTTCAGAGTCTCCTGTTTCTCGTATCATTTTTAAAATCTTGTATTGATATGATTCACCTTTTTAGACATCTTATAGCAATCCTTAGCCTTTCAGTCTTTCAAATATTCAATATTTTTGTTTTCAATCGACTTTCAAATGATATTGAAAATTTATTGCCAATAGACTGTCGTCCTTTTCCGTTTACACGTCAATTTTAATATGCTCAGTTACCGTTGTTGAGCGAACTTCATATTGCAGATATTAAAAGATTAAAAATATTGAGAAATAGATTAAAGTTGGCTTGTCAATAAGATCGATAAAATTTACAAAATATCCTCACTCTGGGCTCTTATTTTGTGGACAAAGTCACGAAAGACTGGAATAATTCACTATGACAGCATAAAAATTACAAAAAATGGAGAAGCTTCTGCGAAATGGAATAATGAATTCTATTTACTTAAATTTCTACGTACTAGTGGTGAGTATTATACAGAATAAATTTATTTTATGCCATACGTGCGTGTAAAGACTACTTTACATGCTGGCGCCGTGGGTAAAATCCCACTTTTCACACCCAGAACGGCCATGTAAAGTAATCTTTACACGCACTAATGACACAAACCAGTCTATGCACTACGTGCGGCAAGTAGCCGACGACTCCCGAGCGATTTTTTGACCACGAGCTGCCCGTGCGTATAATCGGCTACTTACCGCACTAGTTGCATAATGTACTATTACACATTTAATTTATAGTGATGATGCAATAATTTCTTTTTTTTATTTAAAGTATGAATTGTTGATATTTCGCGGGTCTGGTACCAAAAGGGCGCATCGAAAAAAATTCAGACTTTTAAAATTGGCGATATCTTAATAAAAAAGCAAGTTAGACAAATTTTGCCAGAAAAATTTTTTGTTGCTCATGAAATTCTCTAAAAAATAAGTCTCTCCAGAAAAATTATTATCTTTAATATTTTGAAGATATAATCTGAAACAGAAGGAGAAAATTTTTCCAATACGTCCTTTTCCCCCTATAAATAATGCGAATTTTCCATCGGGTTCAATTTTTTATTATTAGAGGACAAAACATGGTTAGACTCACTTGACGTTGATACTGATGGTAACGTCGAGCTTCCAAAACAACCTAGCAAGGAAAAGCCCAAAAAATTGATAAAAAAAAAAGAATTGTGTCAAATCTACGAATCAGAAGCTGCTCGACAACGATGTAAAACAAGTTCAAGACGAGAGAGTTTCTCGCACGAAAAATCTGCTTAAAAATGTTCTCAAGCCGATATACACATCATCAGATAGTTCCCCAGATTTTGATATAGCGATGTCAGACCGCGGATACTCCCAACACTTGAAAATGTGGTAGTCAACCCAAAAAACGGATCAACTGTTCGAGTCCATCATGCTCTCATAAATAATTATCAGGAAAACAATACTGATAATTTTCGTTTAAAATGCACTGTTTGTGAAACTTCTTCACAAGGTAAACACAATTTCATAAATAATTCGGATAATTTTCAACGGTCCATCCTTCAAATCTATACGTAGTCATTACAGTTTCTGTGAATTTATTTTTATAATCATCAGACCTTGTTCTGAATTTTTTTCCATAATATGAATAGACGTATTTT